>CAIGRN010113753.1:0-41998 GCA_903798345.1 Fraxinus anomala | reverse complement strand
GATTGAGACATTTAAGACATGACAAATTCCATAGGAACATGCTAAAATAAAGAAAAACCTCAAATTTCCAACCCAAATTTGTTGTTGACGCATCTGATTGAGACATTTAAGACATGACAAATTCCATAGGAACATACTAAAATAAAGTGAGACCTCAAATTTCAATCCCGAATTTGTTGTTGATGCATCTGACTGAGACATTCATGACATGACAAATTCCATAGCAACTTACTCAAATAAAGAGAGATCTCAAATCCCAACCCAAGTTTGTTGATGCATCTGAGACATTCGAGACATGACAAATTCCATAGCAACTTACTAAAATAAAGTGTGACCTTAAATTTCAACCCTAATTTGTTGTTGATTCATCTGATTGAGACATTCAAGACATGACAAATTCCATAGGAACATATTAAATAAACTCAGACCTCAAATCCCACTCCAAACTAGGGATGATAACGTGATGGGACAATCATTTCCATCCCGTCGATGATTTTCAGAAAGTTGGACGGGATTAAGAAATTCCATTAAGGCTCCTTTTAATTAATTAATTAATTTTTAATATGGTTCAAATATGATTTGAATTAAAATATATAAAAAAAACCATATTAGAATAAAAAAATATTTGGGCAGGTTCGGGAAATTTGAAGTAGGGATCATGTTTATAGTCTCGTCACTGGTAGATTTTCGATCAATGGTTGTGCTTGACTCTGTATCAGGCAACGAGAGAAATAAGTATGATGGACATCTCGTTGGAAGCCCCGTGCCTAGCACCAAACAAGCCAAACCAGGCTTTCTACCTGATCATAGTTACGCAACTTCAACACTAGGCCTCACTCCATTTAGATGAAGTGGGTCATTGGGTGATCTCGTGCCTCTGGATTGCCTACCAAATGCAACTAGGGAAATAGAAACGACCAGGCCCCTTTCCTCAGAGTTTCGAAGCAGAACTACTTTTCGTACCTGTGTGGTAGTAGTTACACTCCATTCAACTACCTCTCATCATCATTCATCACGAGTCTAGACATAACTAGTTGCACATATCACTCATGATGCATACTAGCATGAATATTTGAACTCTTTCGTGTGCTGCAGTTGGTGCCGAGGCGCTTACCTATTCGCAATGCATATTTCAATCTAGCTTTCCCATATTTAGTCAAGCCTCGCAGAATAAACCTTTTCGATTTAGATTCTCCTCAGATTGATTTTAAGGTATTGCGTCAAAATGAAAGTTTAGGGGAGTATTGCAAAAAATTAGTAAAAGTTAGGGGTATTTCGCCAACCCTTTTATTTTTTTGAGAAATCTAAAACAATAAGAATATCCCTCTCATTATTGTTCATGTGTTCACCATGGGACAAGTTAACAGAACTTTACTCGGGTTTCATCCAGCGTGATTCAAATTGATAGTGTGAGAAAGTTGGATGTCAAAAAACAAAAGAAAACAAAATAGAATGTGAACCAAGTTTTAAGTAAACGAGGGCCACGCTTGTTGACATCATTAGGGGTGGCAAAAGGGCTAAATAGCTCGTCGGCTCGATTCATCAAAAGTTCCGCCCATGGACTATTTTGAAGGCATGAATAGTGGGATAATTGATGAGTAGTGAATAAAATGACTGTTAATCTCATTTAGTTCAACATATTATAAACATCCTTAATGTTCTCCATTGTTTCACATAAGTCACTTTTAAGTATCTTAGTCAATTACAATACATAGATTATTGTTAAATAAGTAAATAATTGCTCATCTTGAGAAAGTCTATTATTGGACATGTCATATAGGATGATATGAAAGTTTAGGAACTGCATGGGAGTTTTGGAATTTCGGTTATGAAATTTTTTGAAGTACTGATTTTATGCGAATTTCAATAGAAATTTTTAAAACAAACCAACTAATTTTTGGAAGTTTATTATTTATTGGTTCTAAAAGTTTTTTGAAAAAAATATAAGTACATTTAGATTCAAATATTGAAAGGGTAGGTATGTGATAGAAATTTGGAGTAAATGTTTAGGTCACTTTGTTAAATTTTCAATTTATAATTTCTCGTACAAAATTTTTTTTATTCATAAGTGATATTTACTTATAAATATTAAAATAACCGAGGCAATAAATGAAGATATTTTACCACTCCATCCCCCACCCTACCTTTCGAAAATCCCTAATGATACGACGACGAGAAGGGCCACCTAACCTTGGTCCGTGCACTTGCCATCCCTGGAAATTATTATTTATCAACATAAATTATTATATACATCTTTTAGAATTATTTAATGAAGGTGACTAAACATTTATTATAAATGTTTTATATTACTTGATTTCATAACATTTTCAAAGTTGTTTTTCACTCCCGACATTAATACCATATTGAGTTGGCATTAAAGGCATAAAGTTTAATATAATGGTTTTGCTACAGGTAAATCAGAGTGTACACCCCCTTCACATGGGGGGAGACCCATTTAAATTAAAAAATATTTTATATAAGTGGATCCCACCCTCATGTGAGAGGGGTGGACACCTTGATGTACATCTTTTGATGTACAAGTAGATTTATCCTTAATATAATATTATATATAACTTAAGAGAGAAGGGAAATTTTTATGCTTAATGTCTGCAATTTTTTAATCAAGAGGGTTGTCTGAGGTTTATGGAAATTTACTCTTAATTTCACAATATAACTTGCCACAAAAATGGAGGCTCCCATCTCCCGAGAGAGAGAGAGAGAGAGAGAGAGAGAGAGAGAGAGAGAGAGAGAGAAAGAGAGAGAGCCACATTGACGATACCTAAAAGTAGAGGAACTATTAAAGATCTTCAACTATTTTCAATTTGTCCACAGTGAGTTCAGTTAAAGGCTGGTTTGAAACAAGGGATTCTGCACTAGAAGAAGATGTTACAGTTTAAATATCACGCTATACAACTAAGATAACAAGAAGGGAAGAATGTCTGTACCGTTTGGTACAACAGAAGTAATATATTGATCTACAAAAACAGCGAAGGAACGGAGAAAAAGATGGTGACCATTAGAGGATGAACAATGGAGCAGGTAATGGGATGTTGCAGACTCGCTTCACTCGGTGGCCATCCAGAATTGCATTCAAAATTCTACTTTTAGTTCAACTAGTATACAACAGAGTTTGGGTCATCTGGCTCCAGCTTGCATCTGTTAACGGATCTTCTTGACACAACATTTTGCCAAGAAACCCCTAGAGCCCGACCCAGTGTGAGCGACCATTGGAGTTGTGCATAGGAGTTGCGCTTGGAGATGTCACACACCATTCGTACCAAACCTGTGATCATTAAATAAAATACAATAATATCAGGTGCTGAATAGAGAATTAAGCAATCCCCAACCCATACTCTTTGTTTCTTGCCCTGTTTTTATGCATATCCTAGGACTAGAAGGATATTCCAAAATTAGATTGATCAAACCCTACCAACCAAAACAAAGTGGAGATGATTATCTGACCAGTAAATAGCACCAACTCTATCTTACTACATAAATATGACTTATGATGCTATACAAAATATGTTAACCCAGTTAAGTGATTTACCTTGGAAGAACCACAACAACGCCAAAAATGGACCTCCAAAGGAGTATTTGGTTTCGCACATACTGGCGTCCTCAATGGGAAAAAAATTGGAAACCTGTAGACATCAAACCCAACCAAAATAGAGCAATCATAGCTCAAGCACAATATATGACTTCAATACATTATACTCCAAAGAACATTTTCTTTCATGGTGCATATTATGAACAGGGTTTCTTTTCACTTCAATTTTCACTTTTGCTTTTGCTTTTTTGGGTGGTTGGGGGAGGTTAGGAGGATGACCTATATTTCCCTATTCTCTACAATGATATCTTCAATAATGAATATGGGACCAATGCATAACAAAACCAACTGTACCTACAGATACAATGATAAGCAGAAGAGATTGCAACATTTTACATGATCAGCATTCATCATATAGCATAATCTGGATTTTAGGAATCATTCATGAAGAAAATACCAAAACAAAATTAAAAAATTAGTATATTCTGATAGAAACTTATGGCTGTACCAGCTGAACATGTTTGGTGTTGCCGTTGATGGTTCAATACCAAGATGGACATCTTTGTAAAGTGTTGCATCAAAATAGCCAGCAAATCCTATTAGCCAGGCAGAAATAGCAAGTCAAACGAATACATATTTGCAACAGTTGTTAATATATCTGAAATCCTCTGGTTTGATGAAAAGCTCTTTTTACCCATTTTTACTATGGGTTCTCACTTTTAGCAAACAGAAAATTTGCAACTTGCGTCTCCAAGAGATGGTTCTAAAGTACCCTATCATTCTCTCTTTCTATTTCAAAACTACCTGGGAAATTTAAGCAATAAAAACAGCAAGGCTTTTCAACCACATACCATGAACAATGGCTGACCCAGTATCAGGAGGTATATCAAACCGAAGCTTCTTATATCGCTGATTGCTGTTCTTAGCAGAATGCTGTGGATGAATAAATGTAAAGACCTGGTCAAGGAAATAATAGAAGGATGTGAATTGCTAGAACTCCCATGCACGCTAGACAAAAAGATCTTCCATTTTACAAATATCCACAAGCTTCAAGAAAAAAGGAAAAAAAAATTCATACACATTGAGTAGGAGCAAGCCTCGCCATACGGTGCAGCTTAACAACATAAGCAGTTTCAAAGTGCACAAGATCTTTATGTGACTTGATCTGTAACATTCCCAAAATTAGGCCACCAAAATGTAAGAGACATGAGTATGAAAAAAGTATGCATGCACAAACCAAACATGATGCTGGGCTTGTAAATTCAGAAAGACAGAATTTACATCATTGTATAATTTTGAAGCGGACACAGGTTGAATGAAACTCGTATACCTGAAATGAGCACAGCATAAAGGAACGTGAATAGATAAATGTACGGTAAACATCAAGACAACTTAGGATGGAGATGCAACTATTGTAAAAAGGACGTTCTAGTTATACTATGCAATAAATGTTCTTTGCTTTAAATTTATTGATGATAACTCCCAGCATTTAATGTCTAGAGAAATTTTATTCACACATTCCAGACTCGTGCTATTCCCAAAGATTCTCCTTAGACGAGCATCAAAGAAGATAACATAAGCAGTGAATACACAAGATGAAAGCAACTCCCACCAATAAACTAGGTTATAATGAAATTCACATTTTCCACACAGTTTTTGGTATGCCTATCAATCTGTATGGGACATATCATTGACATAACAATGGTATATTATCTAATCACATTCGACAAAATAGTCATAAGACAATCACATTTGACAGAATAGTTATAAGACATCAACCTGAAACTATTGAATACTGAGGTGTAGCTGCCGTTTAGAGTTTGATATGCAAGATACTAGGTAACATCAGAGAATTTACGCACTAACAAAGATGGATCTTAAACGTAAAATTCTAAGAAGCAGATTAAACACTCAAGACCTGAGTAACACGGTACCAAAATAGCCTTTATCCAACAGATACTGTTGAACCAAAAGGCAAAGAAATATTGATACATCTAATAGGACATAAGCATACATATAGACAGAAATCCAGAGACAAGACTAGGCCCATTAGGATGATGGGTACTATAAATTAGAACTCTGTAAATCTTGCCAACTGATTGTAGCAAATAAATAGTAAGAATGACATCTTTATGAAAAAAATACTTACGATGATGGAATTGAGATTCCATCTTCCTTCAAAAACCTCTGAGCTCCGTCAAGACACTCAGGGGAGAGCTCATTGTCACCGAAAGAACCCAGCAATTCACTGACCTAAGGTTATCAAAAAGACATAATACACGTTGATATAATTTCCAGAAGGGTACATCATAGTTAAATGCAAGAATAATTTTTCATTGGAAATTAGGCCATGATCATCTGCATACCAATATGTCAGCTTTCTCAGGAGCATCCCATTGACGCATGTCACTAGAAACTATGGTAACAAGCTTTTCCCAGCCTTCTAGCTTCACCAAGCTCTGTTTCAGTAAATGTGCCATCACTAATAGCATATTATATATGGAAACAGATGGGGAGAAGATCTAATAAAGTATATATAGGCAACTATGGAAGCTAAAAAAGATGTTAAAAGAGCAATCAAGAGCATATTAACAAGTTCTGAAAGTAGATCACCAATAAGTGAGCTGAATTGTAACTAAATGACCTCAGAAATCATGTTTCCTTCAGCACATAAAAATACAGCTACTCTAATTTTATCAGCCTACAAATAAAGTGACACTTTGTCACTCAGTTGCTGAAATTGTTGCTTCACATACAAGTACACAACTAGATCATGCAAATTGTTTGCACATGATAGCATGCCCGACTAGTTCTACACTTACATGAAGTGTTACGATTGCATTTGGATTTTTTTCTACTGCAAAAACTTTTAATTTGCGTCCAGTTTCTTCAGCTGCCTATTGATCAGAGAAAAATGAAAAATATAATTAAGAGAAGTGTTTAGCCCATGTAAAGTTCATATTCTAAGCTAGTTTCCACTTTTTTTCCAGGAACAGACCTGCAGTGAAGCTCTAACAAGAGGTCCTCGTCCAGCACCAACAACCATCAATACCTAAAGCAAATGAAAAAGGAAAGAATAAGATTAATAGTATTTCCAGCTTCATACCACCATGATGGTATATTATTGATGTCAAATTACTAAAATCATCATGAAACCAACTTACAGTTATGACTGCAGATGCTTGATCATCAGGAACTCTATCCAGCAATGCTTTAGAGACTGCTCTCGATACTGCATGTTATGACTCGAAAATTAACATAAAGAAGAAATTGTATATCATAAGTTAAAAGCATTCAAGCATAGAATCTAAACTTCATATGTTTTTTTTTTTTCCTTTCCATTTTAGGATTACTATTGAGCGTCTATGATGAGGCAAGTGGAAAGTCCAATCCAAAAGCTTAGACCGTTAAAATGACCTTACCAATTAAAGTAAAAAAAGAGGAGAACTTAAATTACTAAAAATAGCTTAGCAATTTATCCACGTACCAAAGAACATACCTGGATATATTTAGCTGTGTCCTTTTCAAATGTTTCGTATGTTTGGGCTTCTAGATTATCCATAAGAGGCTGCAAAGGGAAGTTCAGAAACAAAGGATGCAACAACTCTAGGTGTTAGGGAAATAACCCACTAAAAAGAATGGAGGAAAAAAATGTGAAGAAAAAAAGGAAAATGAAGATGAAAATTAAGTTAGAGACAACTCACCTGCAAGGGTGATTGTAAGTAATCTCTGTATCCGAGCTGAAAGAATGCAATTAAGAAGTCAAACAAATAAGATGTGGAGCGCAAATTACAATGCATCATGTAACAAAGAGGCAGGGAGGGAAGAGTGAGAGAAAAGGTGTCCACCTCAAAGCGTTCTTGCTCAGGAAGGGGATCCATCTTTTGATAGAGGTAAGCAAGATAGTCCAAGTATGACTTCAAGGGATGTCTCCAACCACCTAATTGGAACAACTAACACTGTCATTACATATCAAGAAAAATCAACAATGAGGCAAAGAAATAGAAGTTTCCTAATAACACTGATTTTAATTTTACTTTCTGCTCTCACCTTCATTATGATTATCAGCACTACCACTTGACTCCAAACTTGCCATGGGAGGATTATGAACTGGTTCCCCAGAAATCACTATCTGTAAAACATCAAAGGGAAATGGCAAAATAAACTGAATTTAACACAGATGTTAACAACACGAGTCATTACATTACAACCCATAAAAAAGTGCAATTATAACAAGGACAGGGAGGGGCAAAAAAAAAATAAAGAAAAAGGTCAATAGGTAGCATCAATAGAATATATCAATTACATAATATTATAGTAAAAGTGTAAAAGAAGTTGGAATTTAATTGGATGACGCTCTCAAATAGAATTTTACAATAGGTAAATAAAAAATATTTTGCAGCATGTAAGTAGCAGGGCAAACAAACATTTAAGAAGGGCGGATAATAGCACTGCAAGGGTTATGCATCATCACTTACCTGGATTGAGTGATTGAAAAACGCAGTTGTTAGTCTCTGGTGACTCCTTGATAGACAAGGATAATGTCGAGCGTTGGTTAAAAAAGTCTGGCAGCAATCCAACATCAAAAAAAAGATGCATCAACTTGCAAGTAGAAAGGCAAATCTTGTGTCCTATAGAGAAAAAATCAATAAATATTCAGGAATAATTTACATTGGTGTCGATTATGGCTGTTCTGACAGGTTCCCCAAACCACCGCCCAAGAGAAGTAGGTGAAGGCAACGTAGACCTAACAGATAATAAGGAAGCTTGTCAGACAACAAACAGAAAGACGTAGCTATTAAACAGACATGCAGATAAAAAAAAATTATTATGGGTGTGTTTGAACCACATTATTTTGGAAGAATGTATTTTGGAATAGTAGATTGATGGAGAATGTGTGGTTGAAAAAGAAAGAGGAGTTATTAATGTGATGGAAAATATTATTTTATTGAAGAATGTGCGGTTGAAAATGAGTAGAAGAATGAGAATAAAAATTTGAACGTGGCTCAAACCGGGGCTATAGATCATAAGATTTATTTGAACTCACAGTATATCAAGTGCAACTGACAACTGGCTATGATGTTCACAAAGAAGGCGAAATGAATTCCATAATTCCCATGTATCAGTCTGTCCTTCATCCTGTTATTCAAAAATAGAAGCACTATGTAACTAAGCATATATTGAAGGTAATCTGTTGAATAATTACCATGCAATACAACTGGAAGTCAAAATATTATTAGGCAAATGACATGAGAGATTAAGAATAGTGATACTTTCATTTCTTCAACATAGTCAATCTCATCCCCTCCTCCCCACAGGAAGACCACCACCAGCAGCAACAGCAACAACAACAAGAGGAGACAACAGATTAAAAAGATAAGCATGATTTTGTCTCAATATCATGCTAAGATTTTCTCTTAAGAGTTGCAATCAAAACAGCTTTATCAGATTTGTTGAATTACTCAATGGGGTTGGATCTGAACACCAGATGATTCCATAAATTGAGGACAGAATGGGCAGCTCAAAATAGACACAAAAATCCCAGAGGGGATTTCAAAATAACGTTTTATTTATGCAAAACAAAACTGGGGGGTGTAGCTCACCATATGATCAGGGTTAATGGTCTCATCGTCTGATTTCTCCAGCGGGATCCTAAGCCACAACTTTAACAAAGAAGTAAATTATAAGAAAAGATGAAACAGGAGTGACATAAGATACATCTAAATATTACTAGAAAGAAAAGAAAGATGGTACCTGCATACTGCTTAGGTTCTGTAGAATTTGATTGACACATCTAGCATAATTAGCACAGGAAGATCCCTTGGGTGTCGGAAGAAGACAGGCCTGCAGAGGAAAACATAGCTTCTTAGGCAACTAAGAGAANGCAGAGGAAAACATAGCTTCTTAGGCAACTAAGAGAATGATGGGTGCGACTAACAGGAACATCAATGTGACCCTGGTAAAAGGAGGGACAAGCCTGTGACAAACGAATTAACCTATATAAAGGGTGCCTCAGTACATATGCATGAATTGTAGATATGGCAACCAGCTGAATAATTTTAATCGGAATAAATACAATGTTATGTTATTCAACAAAAAAAAAAAAAAAAAAAAAAAAACCATTTTCACCTGCAAAGATAGATGAGAGGCCCAAGCTATTTCTTGCTTCAAAGCAATTTCAGAATCCTTACGGAGTGTCTCATCTTCAGAATCCAAGTCAATCCATGAGCTAATTTTGCCTATGTAGCAGTTAGATTCATCAGTAAAGTAGTTACTGTGACAGATATACAGCAGCAAACTGGATAAAGCTTTCCAGCTAATATTCTCAGTTCACAAATCCCGGCTTCGAGAAAGGCATAAAGTTGTCTTTCGACATGAAATGAAAAAGAAAAGTATATGCAGTCTACACTTTGCAAAAACTGCAATCAATTCGAAAGAAAAATAAAAATCACTCAGCAAATGAAACAAACATTAATTAGGATAAATGGAAGACCTAATGACACATCAATCACCAAAGGACAGTATGAAAATTATGTGAAGGATACGTATCAATTATGAAAGGATGAGCGGGAAGAAAAAAAAAAGGCACGTACCAACAACGTGACTGCTCCACTGTGAAGGGGTCAGAACCAAGTCTGACCCAGCAAATGGCAAGGCACCTGATCTGCTACTACCTTGGTCCATTAAGCTAGGTCTATAGAAGGGATCAATCTGCATCATGATGCAAAAATAAGAGCCGAAGGATGCTTGAGATGGAAAATAATGAGAATTCATTTCTTCCAACAAAGCCAGAACATCAGATATCTTCCCAATAATTCTGAGATGCTTAGTCAGTACTCAGTACCACTATATTTGTAAATTATGCAATGGTAATAAACAACTCATAGAACAACCTAAAAGACAACCACCCAAGGAAGACAAAATGAAAACGCTTCTAAGCATTAAGTTACAGCATCTCGTACAGAAAACAAATCATAGAGCTTATATACATGCAATGTGCCTCTCGAGAGGTAGAAAATAGCTGGTGAAATATGCAATAATGACTAATTCGTTACATTGATTGGCAAAAAGGCACCATGATCCATACAATACATGCCGAAGGAGAGTACTTCAAATGGTATAATAATTCAATAAATCCATATATGTATTTCTTGCAGTGAACAATATCGATTAGAAGCTCATTTTTAAATTTATTTTACAGTTTACAATAGTTCAAAAGCAGAATTTGGGATGAGGTTTTGTATCAACCATTGTACATAACACCCATCTTCACCTTAATTTCTTTTGTCGGCTGAAACAGTATATTTCTTTTAATCATTTAGCTACCGCGCTTAACAATTGTGAAATTCATCCAGGGGAGCAAATGAGCAATAAAAATTTCTCTAAATAATTAATATTAGACACAGACTGGACTTTGATCAAAGCTTAGAATTGATCCTTTAAACATAAAAGAAGACATCTTACTTAGGAGACGAATTCAGAAATCCATAAGAACCATTTATACTCTCAATAAAGCATTGCTATTAGTTTTTGGGTTCAAGATGTCTAGTCCTCTTCTCCCACACCACTCTATCAAGGGACATAGCTCTTGAGAAATATGGAGAAAAAATAAAGACTATTAGGTGATTAATTTATGATCAGCTCCCTTTTTTTAATGAACTTTACTTGAAAAGTGATTACTATTTTGATAAGTAGATTATCAAATTTGTCATGTGGGTTAAAGTTGACAATTTATTGTTTACTACTTTGTATTTCAAGTTAAGACTTTCAATTTTGTTAAATTCTTTTTAACATAAATTTTCAAGATGGTTTGTTTACCACATGAATATTGTTGTGCTTTTCATATTTTTGGCTTTTTTGATTGGTATGGTATGTATGAGGTTTACATCTCAAAGTGCCTCGAGGTTTACATTTCAGTAGGCCTCACAAAGGTAAAATGCCCCGTACCTGTTCACCATTTCTAAAGGTTGGTTAGCTCAATGACCATTCACATCAAAAGCCATTCAACAAAGGTACGATCATCGAAATAGCCACAAACCTCAAATAAAAATTTGCATCTGCAACAAGAAAATCATTATTTTATTTCAAGCATGGTTTAGAAAGGAGGTATTGTGTCGCTCCTCAATGTGAGGAGGTCAAATTTTGAACTGAGGTGGGCAAATTTAATGGACTTCTCAGGCTTAATCCTTAATTGATGTAGGCATAAGCCTCGATATGCATGCCTCAGTCCGTGAAAACTGAGAAGGGTGTGTTCCCCTAATAAATCATCTGGCCTGACTTATTTTTTAACCATAACAAATTTATTGGTTGACCTGATTTGGAAGTCTACTAATTTCTTTAATATATATATTAATCAGCCAGCTTTGGAAATTACTTATAATAAAACTTACCTTAATTTTTTCATTATTTGTTAATTAGCCATAAATAAATAAAAATTGTAAGTTGAGACACAAACCGAAAGACACATATAGAACACACGGACTTTTGAATTGCAACACACTGGCGACGGTGACATCACATTTGATTGACACTTGTTCTATAGTTTTTGGGAATTTTAAAATTTGTTTAGGGCTTAATTACATTACTATAATTTTTGTTTGCAGTGAGGCCTACACCTAAGTACCCGATTTTACCTTTTTAAAAAGTAGTTCTAAGAATAGCAAGTCAAACAAAGATAAAAATGAAATACGAGAAAGGATATATCACAGTGCCTGAATCAGAAAATAAAAAATAAAATCGTCTTATTCTATTATAATAGTCAAAGAGTTCGTAAAAAAGCATCTAATGGGAGAAGCTTTATGATGGCTATCTCTTGCTACTTACTACAATTGAGCTAGGTTCTCATTAAACGTATAATCAATTCCTTTAACCCCATAGTCAATAACTTCATCTAGGAGTTTTGATAATGTTGAGGAAAAATCTCACATTGGCTAAATATAAAAATTATAGCAACATTTAAGGGCTTGGGACACTCCTCCCACGGGATGACTTTCTAAGATGGAATCCCAAGATCCAATAGAAACGTCCAAAGTCAAATTTGGATCAAACGATTAATCAGCTAGTCCAGGTGGATTTCCAAATAAGAAAATCAAGTTACAGCACCGAAAATGTTTTTAGTTTCTAACAGAAGGGATGAAAACAAAGTAATGATGCCTATTTGGGTGCAGAATTCTATCGGCCAAACAAGCACGATATGTTTTTATCTTTCACCTTTTCATTGTGCTCCTAAAAGAGAATTTATTGAAAATGATTACACAAAAGTGATTTGGCATTGCCAAAAAGACTCAAATCTATCAGGATTCTTCTCATTTATCAGTCGAAGTGCTGATCTGCAACAAATTCAAGATCTTGTACGATTGATTACACAATCCTAACATCTAACCTTGAATTTGAGTACGAGAGGATGATGTCAAGTTGATGGTTCATGGGCTCATGGATAGATCAGTCGAAAACTTCTGATTTTTATTCGCTTTTGGATTTATCATTTCATGCTTGAATTTCTAGTTCTAAATACTATTGCAATTTTACTACAAGTTAATAAATATTAAATGTGCAAGAGTAAGAGAAAAATTCTACCTTCTGTAGTCAAAATTCGACTACACAATTATATACACATCTATAATATATTAAGGGTGTATTTGTCTCCCATTAATGAGAGAAAAATAGAGTAATGAATAGTATTTTTTGGAGAATATGTGATTGAAAATTAAAGTAACTTTATTGGTTTATGTGTATAATATTTTATTGGGTGAATGTGTGGTGGAGAATCTTACTGTAACAAACAATTTTTTGGAATAATAATGGTAGACAAACTGGGGCTAAATATCCCATCAAGTGAGATTTATTTTTGGACTATTTTAACCTTACTACAATTCAATTATTTTAATAATACCTTACTTTTCGTTTTTCAGTATGTAATAAATATTACAAAATCCTTGTTATATATGAATTTCGTGTTATTAATTCTCAATTAATTAACATTCACATTAATCTAGACTCAATGATCTACATAAATCTAGAGTTATTATAAATGAATTTATCTCTATTCATGTATTTAGGAATTTTAATGGGTATTTAAATTCATATATTAGCAATTAAGTCCTATGTACCAAATGAAGTATAAAAAGATTGCTCATTTGTAGTATTTCATTATCACAAAAAACTTGAATTATGGAAGTTGATTTTTTAGAGTACAATTTTATTCTCTTAAATTTATATCCTAAATTTTTTTTTCTTTAATTCGTTTGAGACTCATCAAATCTTCACGTCAAATTGGTATCAAATATTACTTTTATAGCACTTATAAAGTATTTCAAAATAACGTGCAGTGCACGTTCAACTTTGACTAGTATTTATAAATGAGAAATGAAATGTAGTGCCACTGCATGTTCAACTTTGACTAGTATTTATAAATGAGAAATGAAATGTAGTGCCAATAGCCTGCTTGATAGCAAATGTACAACAATACCACTATGAATGTCTCAATTATCATTCATAATGTGATAAACTCGAATGACAAACCCATTGTTGTTAATTAGTCTTAGCATAAAGCACAAAAAAACTAATATTGTTTTGCAAAGTAAGAAATGCTTGGATATCATACAGCATGTCAGAACGTAATAATTAGCAAGGTAAATCATGCACAAGTACAACATTTGCATCAAGAAGTACAAACCCAAGAGAAATTCACACAGAGGACAAATTGTAAGCCAAAAAGTAAAACCTTTAAAGACTAGAGCTTAACATGAGAAAATCAAGCAATACAGATGCATGAACATAACTAGTAAAAAGTAAGGCACAACTGTAAAAGTACAATCACCATGTCAAACAGAATACTGGAAATGGATATGAATACAATACAGCAAAAAAAGGTACAATAACTGAGAAAAATAACGAACCAAAGGGGCGACAAGAAAATCAAAGCCGCCATGGATGTTGAAGGAGAGGAGGTGAGGCATGTCATCGTTAAATTCCGTCTCCACTCCACAGTATCGAGACTCGCTCTTGTCCCCTGCCCTCTCTCCCAGCGGCATTTTCTCTCTCTTTCTCCACTGATTCTTGGAGGGTGGAGCAAGAGTGTGGAGGGTTTTGGAAGGGTTTGTAGAGCCGGTGGCTAGGGCTTATGGGTTTGACCAATTGGGGTTTGTTTAAGATAAAAAATAAAATTTTAGTCTAAGTCAAAATGAATAATTAATTTTAATTATATATTTTCATAATTATAATTTTTCAATTATATATTTTATTAATTTTGATCAAAATTTACTAAAAATTTAATTTTTATCCCTTTCAGGGCCAATAAATTTTGATTAAAAAATAATGAAAATATGTGATCAAAAATCTGTGCATTCCATTAAATATAATGTTAAAATTAAAGTTGATATTGATTTAACCTTTGTTTGACAATCATTATTTGAATAAAATAGAGTTTTGAATATTGATTTTTTGGAGAATGTGTGCTTAAAAAGAGTAAGAAAAAATATTTGGTTTACATGCAAAATATTTTATGGAGTGAATGTGTGGTTGAAAATGAGTTAGTCAAAAAAAAATTTAAATAATGATTATCAAACAGGACTTAGATTTTAATCAATTTTTTTTAGCTAAAATCAATTTACAAAACATTGGCTTTATAATTTTTAACAATTCTTTGGCACCTGTTGGGTATTTTCTTAAATATGCACATCGAAAATTAAAAATAAGTCCATGTTTGGTTTTCATTTTTTCAAAAACTCATTTCCAATCAAGTATTTCCCCATAAAATAATTTTACACGTAAATTCAAAAAAAAATCTTATTTTTTAACCACATATTCTCCAAAAAAAAATAACTATTTTAAAATACATTTTCTTTAAGAAAAAAACGAGAGTAGAACAAAGGCCAAGTTTCAATAATCAAAAGTCAAGACAATGACAATCATACGAGGTGACCAGACTATCGAAATATGAAGAAATATGTTAAGTTCTCCTTATCTATAATGCTAGCAACGATGTAATCACTAAACACCCCATACACAATCCTATTAGATACACTCAACGTCAATTAATCTAATTAAAGTTCATTTCAATCCACAATAGTTAAATCTAATTGGGTCTAGTACATTAATCCAACACTTGTGACGTCCCTATATCGACTTTGAGCCATATTGAAAGAGCTAACATAGATATATATTGCTACTCCTACCACACATGATTCAAGGTATTTGGTGGTTGCATGAGCATATATTCAATATCAAGTTCAAACTTTTCTTTGCTCACCCTTCTTCTTCTTAGATACAAACACATTCTACACACCAAGTTCTATGTCGAAAGATCATCAAGGCCGATTGAAATGAGAGAAGATAAATTGTGTATTATGCGAGTGCAATTATTTTAAGTATACCATGTTTTATTTTATTTTGATTATTGTAACGTGATATTTTGATCAGTAAATCGTTATTCGAGCATTGATTCAAATATGTTTGGTTGAATGCCAAAATAATCATTATGATTTTTCATGGTTGAAGAAGATCGAGCTTATTTCTTGTTCTTAGTTGATTGTGATTATTTGCATTGTCTTTGACTTGCCCTAGAAATTGCCAATAATAGCTGATAATAATTACATATTTGACGATTTTATTCATGTGATCTATAATTAAAATCATCAGAAATAATATATAATCAAAACTCTCGACAGATTAGTGAGTTGGGTTTAATTATTATTAGAGAAGAATGTTACTATCGAAAGGACACATTATCAATGGAGCTTTTTACACGTAAGGGAACAAATTTTTCTTTTTTTATTCATTCAATTATGAACACGAAGACGCAAATGAATGAAAGAAATCCGGATATTAGTGACAATCACAAGTGTGAGGAAGGGATACGACATGCTTCTTTCTATCTCAAAAAATATATGGAATAGTGGAACATATCTCATCCTCGATATGCTTCTGGAAAATAGAGATTTGCTTAATAATTGTGGGAACTTTTAACTGTTCATCAACTCTTTGAATTTTAATCTCTTCCTTTAAAAATTGAATATGATATTTTTGAAATTAATATTATTAATAATTTTTGAAATAGACGCTTCTTTCAAAGTGTTAACATTTTTTGTAAGAAGGGGGATTAGTGAATTTGAAAATTACTTCTTGACCAAAGATATTTGTAGTAGGGCATTTTGAATTAGCTTGAAAAGAATAAATTTGAACAATAAAATGAGTACCAAGAATGACTTCTTGGTCTAAACCTTTTACCAAATAAAATACATTTTTGAAACAAATATTTGAGTTGCAAACATGAGCTTTTGAAAACTTATATTGAATCTTGAGCTTTTTTTCACTGGCACCATAAAGTCTTTCAGTGACCTTTTAAAAATATTTTGTAGGGGTCAATCCTTCCTTAATGCAATTTTGATCGGCACCAGAATCAATCAAGATTCTGATATATAATTTGAATTCTTTGTTGACAATAATGGTTATATTATAATACCATTTCTGAAGTTGAATACGGTTAATAACATTAACATTTTCTTCTTCAGTTTGAGAAATGACGGAAGTCTTTGAAGTATGAGAAGAAGTTTCTTCTTCTTCAGAAGAATCGGAGTCGGTAATGGTTTTATTATCTTGTTTGGCTTTCAAGAGAACCACTTCCAATCTATTATTTGATTTTTAAGAACGGAAATTTGAGATTTCATTTCATTTATTTTTCATCTTAAATCAACAGTAGATTTTTTAAGATTCAACTTTAAATCGATTTAATATACTTTGCATACTATACGGATCAACGGAAGATTTAGATTTTGAAGGTAAAAGAGAATAAACTTTCTTTTAAGTTGATGATCGTCAATCTTCTCAACTATTTCTTGAATAAGTTCTTCCTCTTTGGTAAAAACATTTATGATTTTACAACCACAAATTTCTTTACTTTAACTTGTTGAAGAAGATTCGTCAGAACTAGTTTCAACATCACATTTTTCTTGATTCTGATAAACCATTTCTAATTTAGAATCAGAAGAATCATTTTCAGAATTTGAATTTAATAAACAGTGAAGTTCAAGTTTAAATCTTCATCAATTTGAAGATTATTAATTTTGCCTCTCATAGGATATTTATTAGATTAATGTCCTGTCTGTTTGCATTTCCAACAAGTAACATTGGAATTTTTTGAAAACTTTTTCTTGAAAATCGGTTTTAGAAAAAAATTTAGAAGGTTTTTGAAAAATTCTTTCCTTTTGAAATCTTCTCTTGTGAGAAGAAACCCTTTCTTTTGAGTTTTGAAGACGGGGCTAAAAAAATTTCAAAATCATATTGCTTGTAGAAGGATCCTAGTTCATTACGACATTCAGATCTTTCTAATTTTAATTTGACTTTAATTTGAGATCATTACAAAGAGCAAGTCCTTCTTTATTTACGAAATTGATAATTTATCCATATGTAAGATCTGCATATATGGAATATTATCCTTATGTTGACTTTGATAGAGTTTATCACTCTTTCAGCAAAGAGTTTGGAAAGCCCAAATATAAATCTTTCTTTCCAATATGATTGATTGAAATATTCGCGTAATAAAACACGCGTTAAAAATATGTCTTTATACCAACGAAAATCATGAAAATTTAGGGTAATTGAGGTCCATGAGAATATCGAATTGTCTATTGAGTATATCAACAGAAGTAACGATAAAATGTTTGATAATGCTAAAGACAAGAATTACGAAGCTATCATTTTCACATGTATCATCATTAACAGCTTCAAAAATCTCATATCTATCTTCCTGATCAAGGCAGTTATATCACCATTATTTGAGTTGTCCAGTAAATTCATTAACCAAATTATTGGTTGCAGATTTAAGATTGACACCTTCAGCTCCATATGCTTTATAGCACATAGACATGACTTCCATTAAATGAATGATCTGATATTCGGTTAAACCGTGTACATTCCATTCAACAACAGATTCACCATTAAAGGTTATTTGAGACTTTGCATTTTCTTCAAAAAGCAAATCTAGAGAAGTATGTTGAGGGTAATGAGGAGGAATTTTTGAATATTGATTCTTTCAGCTTCCTAATTTGTTGTCACGAAGAGCTTCATCATCAACAAATTGAGATTCAATTTCATCAATAGTATTGATATTTTTTTGAAGAAGACGATAACTTAGATAATTGAGTGGTAAGTACTTGTAGAACTTTAATCTCATTATCTAATTTTCCCAAGTGGGGAATCATGCTTGAATGATGAGGTTTGAATAAAGAATTGACAGGATGTTTTCCTTTATAAATGAATTTTGAGGAAGAAATCTCAGAATTAGAATTTGTTTCAACTCTGGTTAACTGAGAGCATAAAGATTGTAGAACAATTAGTATAATTGTTTCGTGCTTGAATATTTTTGATATCCTTATCAACGATTTAAGAATCATCTGGTTGTTCGTTAGGTATCCTTTTGAGAGAGGAAGTAAGAATTTCAATATTTTCTTGAGAAACGGTTATTTCTTACATATGAGAATGCACAGATTGAAAGGATTTGCCCTTAGGTGTTTTTCAAGTCTTTTTTTAAACATTTGTGTATTGAAAAGTTCTTGTTTTAGTGAGATTTTTGTTGTAAATAATGAAATATGCTCACACATAAAAACTTAAATCTTCTGGAAAAAAGTCAAATTCTTCTCAATAAGATTCAATTTCTTCTTTTGGAAAACTTTTTTTAAATAATTTTCTGAAACTTTTGACATTAGTGAATTGATCAGTTTTGAATTCATTTCTTCTATTAATTTTAGAAGAATTACATTGCATTGTTGATCAAGTCTGTTTGATGGTGGTAACATATTAGACAAAGTTGGAGAACCGGTTGTCCTTTTTCATTTTCTTTATCAGTATTACCATAATGAGCTTTTGGAATATTATGATTAAAATTAACTTCTTTTAAAGAAGATGTCGAAAATTTTGCAGATTGAAAAATATTATTCTTAGATTTATAATCAGATCTAGAAGAATAAGATTTTTGAGAAGTATTTGAAGAAGATGGTTTATAAAAGATTACTTTGATATGTCCATCAGTAAATGAAATAATTTTATCTGGAACTTTTCTAATAGGAGCAAGGATAGAATTTCGAGCATTCTCGAAATCCCATTCAAGTCGTCTAGATTGAAGATTCCAAGGAATTCTCTTAGGAATCATGATATTTGAATGAAGAGCATTGACTTCTACCAAAAGACTTCCATCTCTTGCAGAAGATTGAAGAGCACGAATATTGAGTTAAGTGTACATAAGCTTATAATATATTTGATATATTAAGGTAAACTCTTCTGAATGGTCATCAACATCAAAATTCTTAGTTTGAATGTGAAGATTTAGAACATTAAGAATAGCTCCATCTTGAAGGTTAATCGAAAAATTCGAATGACAGTTTGAAAATACGGGACCATTCTCGATATTTGACTCGAGCATGGTTAATAATGATTGTTCAAACCTTAAGAGTCTCTTATCTCTTGGGATTATGGAAACAAGAATGTCTAGACCAAGTCTAAACAAAAGTTTGACAGCAATTTGAACAAGACCAACATGAAGATATTTGAATTTCTTCATGTTGGCTTGAATAGCTTCTTTAGAAAATAGATTTATTGAAACAATTTGAATTTTAATGGCAATAATTTGCTCGAAAGTTTTGATAACATAATTTTGAGTAAAATCAAAATTTCCTATGTCATAGATATAACTTTTGTCTATAATAATAATAATAATAATAATTTAAAAAAAGGTAGTTCATTATTGAAAAGAAAATTGATAATGTTGTCATATGCATATATTGTTGCAACATTCTATCCAAAGCATTGTGTGCGCGGTGATCCTACATGCTCATTGGCTCATGCAAAGGGACAACTTCCTAGGGGCATATGGGACTTGAGGTCCGTGTGGACAATCCGTGTCAAGTTATATGAGAGCGGACCCATTTAAACGTTGTCTCGTTGGATGAGAGAGATCATCGATGTGCGTTCATGAGGAAAATGATTTCTGAGATCGCAATAAATTTACCAAAGGGGGCAGCAAAGAGTGAAATTGATTAGAAATGTTTTGGGAATGATGGAAGCTAGATGCAGATGTGGTGCGAGGCATTACAAATAAAATCACGATGATGGATATCGTGTGTTAGTGCTTTATCATGCATCGTTGCACTGCGACAAATACCTTGGGACATAGGGTGAAGGTCCAAGGTGTTTAAAAATAAATCACTATTTAAAGTGCCTAACCAAATATGATTATGAAGTTTTGGTTCTTTAGTGTATTCATGTAGTTTATCGAAAATATTTTCAACGTCAATACTTTATAGGAAATTGTTTTTAAATTTGAGAAAATATTATTTATTTTCTTTTGATGTTTAGTAACATTTCAAAACACTAGGGAAATTCGAGGATAATTTTGGGAATAAACTTCCGAAATTTAATTTCATTTATATTCAATTCCTACATTCTAATTTACCGAATTACAAAATAATAAAAAAAAATCGAGTTACGCTAGTCATTTATTAGATGGAAGAAACATAAAAAAATAAAAATAAAAATCTTTCGCAAAGACAAAACATGTACAATGAACAAGTAGAAATTCAATTCAACAACAATGTCCATAAGGTAGTATGAAGGGAGAAAATTAGCACTTGAGTGACCTTGTAGGGGCCTTCCCATTTTTGGCCTAAGAGCTCTACGTTAATTGTATCTTAAAATAATTTCATAAGTATTAAGAAATTTCATTAGACGGTCCCAATTCACTTTTGTCTCGTACTTGGAGCAAATGACCTTGAGAGTTATTTTCGTAAAAAAGGAGTATTAATAGTTTTGTATGGATAACGAAGATGACACATTATATCATTATTGAGATTTAAAATAGACGTTACGATCACTTCTTAAATATTTTGAACACATAATGCATGATAGAGCATGGGGTACAATACTATTGTATAATATGTAGTGCTCGACACATTTCAAATGATGAAGTTAGATTTGCTGATCTTATTACTGGGCTCTAATGCTTTGTCACGTATGTGTTTATCTTGAACTCCTCGTAACCTATTGAAATCGAAATTGTTTTGATCACTCTAGCTCCACTTTACTTTAGATACGATTGGGTTCACTCTATTAAGTTTGCTGCGTGCTCCGCAATTATCATGTCAAAAAATGAAACTAGGATTGCAAATGTGGATGCACAAATATAGACTTGCTAAACACTGCTTTTGTATAAAATTCGTCTCAATATAATCAAGACCAGACTCAACATTAAAAGTTGATAATCCATGTCATAACTACTTCAACTGTAATGCAACTTATTCGAACACGTGATTTTTTATCAACATAACTCGCTACTTCTATTATTTTGTAAATGATAGCATTTTAATAATTCTCTAGATCGGTGATATACAAAATCTTTATCGAACTTAAAAATGCATAAAAGTAATAATTTGTATCAATTAAGTCACTCAGTGACTAGTTAAGCAACTTTACAATTTAATTGATTAATTAACTAAATTACTTTCAAATTTTAATTTTAATATATAATCCACCTAAATTTTGTTCTACTGTCAACTTCATGAGCTAAATCAACCGACCAATTTGACTTCAAAAATATTCAAATTCTTAAATCCTCACGTCTCTAGAGCGTTCGTACACCAAATTCCAGAACCCTATTTAGTGCTAACGCAAGCAAATAAACAAGAGGAAACACGATGAGCCTGGAGGGGGCCTCATCTACATCCTTCGTGTTCCCAGCACAGAACTGTGTCCAAGAAAACCTAAGAACAAGTAAAGTATTTTTGCCTGATTCCTTTCCTCAACCCACTTTTTACACCTTGACCCGCACCATATCAAAAGCAAAGAAAAAATAAGAAAAGGTAAACGAACAATTTTCTCTCTCTGATCAACAGCAGTGCACCACATGTATTGCCAACCCAATTCCAACGAGGAAAAAGGAAACACACACCACAAAACATAATCAAATTCTTGGAACCATCATTTAATATTGCTACTAAGCATCATGATCATGTTGAAAAGACATTTTCATATTAAGCTGTACAAAAAATGATTAAGATCAGCAATCATACTCTAATCCACTTAACTTTAAATGTGTTAATTGATTATATGACCAAGAAAGGTTATATAATATGGACACTACGTTGGGTGAACTCCTCCTTTGCCCAGATGCTGCATATTTTAGCTCATGATTAGACTTTTTCTTTCCTCTTCCTTTCACTACAAAAACTTGGCTTCCATTTGAACGTTTTTCTTCAATTTCAAAGATTGATTTTCACTGTGCAAAGTTGTTTCTTGAACTTTTAAAAGATACTCCTGTTGTTTGTTTTCATAAAACAAAAGTATAAAGCAAATCCCAAAGAGCTCTAATTTCAAGAACCAGTCATATCATTGATTTTTCTTCAAACCTCCTTTTGCGTTCTTGAGGTGAGGCAATTGTTGGGAAGAAAACCTTGAAACCCTTTTAAAATTTCAAGATTTTTCTTCATCAAAATCAGTTCTTGAGGTGTTTAGGGTTAAAAAAAAGTAGTTATTTAGTATGTGTTTTTTGGGTTTGAATTTTGGGATGGGTACTAAAATCCTTCTGTTATTTATGATGGTAAATAGTGTGTATAGTATTGGGGCTAATTGGGGTACACAGGCATCTCATCCCCTGCCTCCTTCAACTGTTGTGAAATTAATAAAAGATAATGGAATTCAAAAGGTGAAGCTTTTTGATGCTGAATCAAATGTTTTGAATGCTCTGAGAGGGTCAGGGATTGAGGTTATGGTGGGCATCCCAAATGATATGTTGTACACTCTTGCTAATAGTGTTGATGCCGCTGAAAGATGGGTGGAGAAGAATGTTTCTGTACATGTTTCATCAAATAGTGTCGACATCAGGTAAATTTTCTTCCCTTTTTCCACTTCTGGGCTCCTATAATTGCGAATAGTGTTGATGCTGCTGAAAGGTGATTTTATATGAACAAGTACGAGAAATTTTGCTGAATTTTCGATTCTTTGATGTTTGAGAAACACTTCTAAAGATTTTGTTTGAGAAGGTAGATGCCTAAGGTTATTTGACGATTAAGGAAAGGTAGATTATGCTTGAGAAGATTGACATCGTGAACAATTCACTGCAGCAATGGTAGTTATGGATTTTAAGAAGATAGAGAAGAGATCTAGACACTGACTACAAGAAAATTTGGTGCTAAAATCTATTCTTAAAGATATATAGGAACTTCATTTAAAAATTCGATAATTATCTTTCTTTTTGTTTTTGCTGACTATAGGTTTTTAATTTAAAAGGTATGTTGCAGTAGGGAATGAACCGTTCCTATCAACTTACAACGGAACCTTTCTTTCCACAACTTTTCCGGCTCTTAAGAACATTCAGGCAGCCCTGATTAAAGCCGGCCTTGGCAATCGAGTGAAAGTCACTGTCCCACTCAATGCTGATGTATACCAGAGTTCGACCGAGCAACCTTCAACTGGCAATTTCCGGCCTGATATTCATGACCTCATGATCGAGATTACTAATTTCTTGAGTCTTAATGCAGCTTCGTTCACTGTCAATATTTACCCATTCATAAGTCTCTACAATGATGCCAACTTTCCGGTGGATTATGCCTTCTTTGATGGATACTCATCGCCTATCAATGACAACGGGAGGATATACACCAATGTGTTCGATGCGAATTATGATACCCTAATATGGGCTCTTCAGAAGAATGGATTCGATAACTTAACCATAATAGTCGGAGAAATTGGTTGGCCAACGGATGGAGACAGGAATGCAAATAACAGGTTAGCACAAAGGTTTAATCAAGGTTTCATGTCCCATATCTCGGGAAACAGGGGGACCCCAATGAGACCAGGCCCCGTGGACGCCTACTTATTTAGCCTAATCGACGAGGACGCCAAAAGTATCCAACCAGGTAACTTTGAACGACATTGGGGAATATTCTACTTCGATGGTACGCCAAAGTACAATCTCAGCTTGGGTGGCAACTCAGGAGGTGTGGTACCAGCAAGCAACATTAGGTATCTGCCCCGTCGTTGGTGCGTGCTCTCACCCTCTGCAAATCTTCAAGATCCTCAACTGGAACCAAGTGTAAGTTATGCTTGTTCTCACGCTGATTGTACGAGTCTTGGTTATGGGACATCTTGTCAAAATTTGGATGCTCGGCAAAACATTTCGTACGCGTTTAACAGCTATTACCAGGAAAATAACCAGCAGGACAGTGCCTGCAGATTTCCGAACCTTTCGGAGGTCACAAACAATGATCCATCGGTCGGACAGTGTAGATTCAAAATCATGATCCAAACCACAAATTCCAGGAATGGAGGGTTCTTACTAGAGCCAGTTAATATGTTGCTTCAAGTGCTTATGTTCATATTGTTACTCCTGTTGTGATGGAATAGAAAAGATACTCTTGGTTAATTGTTTTGCCTTATAGTGGGATGCAGTACAAGACGAGGCTCGACAATACAATTGACAATATTTTAATTATTTTATATCGAAAATATTGTTGTCCAATCTATCTTATGAAATATGTCATTATTGTATAGTTTTATGTATATTATCTGTCATACCTTGTTATCATCCTCTGTTGAGATATGCGGTGATATAATTTTTGAATTCAGTATTGACCTGCGATCAAAAGCATATTTACAAGTTCAATGAAGTTTTATTATTTTCATCATTACAAAAGTAAGATTGTGCTCAGAGTTGATATGTCTTGAATGAATAATGTGTTTATTTATGTTTACAAAATCTATACGAAATAAAATATTTCAATATTTTTCATTTATAGTGTTACGATAGTGTCCTACTAATATCAACTTAGGCACCAAACATGATTATTGGAGTTGAAACTCCTGATTAAAAAGTTGATCGAAACCTCCGAATAATCGTGCATAGTGCTCTAAATGGTAAATATTTTAATCATGACTAAAATAGTGTCAAGAACATGTTTACTAAGCTTAAAAGTAAATTGAATATATTTTAAAGTAAATTGTTATTTTCAAACCCATTCAGATGTTATTTTTCAAAAGAACTAATTATTTTGACAGCAAAGTCAAAAGATTACTTTCAACTTGATTATTTTAACTTGGGAGCAAAACAATTAATTAAGTAAAAATGTAACCCGGTCCAAGATATTATTCGGGTCGGGTCACTTAGATCCTTCCAGACTTGAACATGAACCATAGTGTTATACCCAAGGCATCAGAATCTGTACCATTCAGCCCTCACTCAAAACACTATAAATATAAGCAATACGCGCAGAATGCACGCTCAATTTCTCCCCCTCGTCGAACGAATAGAATCCAAAATCAAGAGAAATTATTTCAAAATATAGATTAATTAAGTGTTTAATCTCGCTGTGTGAGTAATTAGGGTACATACATAGAAATGGATGCGGCTAGGGATTCCGAGGCGGTGGCGGCGGCGGAGGAGGAGGAGGAGCGGAAGGAGCAAGAGGAGGAAGAAGAGGATGAAAATGAGATTTTGATAGCCAAGGCGCAGGTCTTAATTGAAAAGATCACTTCGAATCCGGAGAACCCTAACCCCAATGCTCTCCATGCTCTCTCCACTATTCTTGAGGCCCAGGAATCCAGGTACAAATTATGTTTCTCACTGTACAACATCTAATGAAGATTTTTGGATGGAGCATCTGTTATGAATAATTTTTTTCCTGGGTGTTGGGGTGGGATGACGTCATGACCTGCTAGTTAAGATACTGTCTGGGCTGCCAAACTTAAATTATTAATGGTAGTTACCTCTCTTAAACTTTAGGTTATGAGATGTTTTCCATTCTTATAGTAGAGAAGATTGATTTATTTGATTCTTCTTATAATTTTATTTTGATGTCTCACTTACAGAAGTTAATATGTTATGTATATAGGTAACACTGTTTCTTTTGGAATGTGTAGGTATATGGAAGAGTCGGGCCACTTGTCAACGAACAATGGCAGGTCTTCTCATAATGTTGGGCAACTGGGGAACCTCATCCGGGTAATTTACATTTCCTTGATGGATTCCTTTATCTATTCCGCTTTATCTTCTGCTCTGTAACATTAGAATATTCATATTATTATCCCTCTTTTTACAGGATAATGATGAATTTTTCGACTTGATATCTTCGAAATTTCTGTCTGAAACTACATATTCAGTGCCTGTAAAGGCAGCTGCCACTAGGCTTCTTTTTGACTGTTCACTGACTTGGAAGGTATAGCAATTATTGTTATTTTTTGGTTATTTGTTTGTCTCATCATGTTGAATTTCTTTAAATATATGTAATTTGAACAGTATCCACATGTATTCGAAGAAGATGTTTTAGATAATATAAAAGGATGGGTGATGGACGAGACACCCAGGACAACTGTTGATGATCACAATTGGAAGCACGAATCTGGGAGGAGGAAGACATTTGATTCTGAAATGTTACGAACATACTCTACTGGTCTTCTTGCCATGTGTTTGGCTAGGTACGCCCTCAAGAGCTTTATTTAGTAATTTATTTTTGTGGGGGTTTTCTCTCTCTCTCTCTCTCTCTCTCTCTCTCTTTTTTTTTTTTGTAACTTTTTCTTGTTGGGTTTTGGTGATTCTAGTGGTGGTCAAATAGTGGAAGATATGTTAACATCTGGATTGTCTGCCAAGCTTATGCGATTTCTTCGTATACGGGTTTTGGGTGAGACAAGCACAGGTCAAAAGGATGCAAATTCATTGATTGAGCACAGAAGTGCAGCAACCATGTCTTGTGCAAAATCAAGAGAGGAAGGTAGGGGTAGGTTGCGGCAAGTTGCAGGCAGTTCTCACGTGGATGTCCTTAGAGTACAGGATGATGGACCGTTAGATGGTACTGATAGGAATCACATCAGGAGCAGTGAGCAAGGAGGTGGAGATGAATGTTGGGTTGATGAAGAACCACCTGATAGAAGAATGGTCATTGAGGTTGATGATTATGAAGCAGAAGCAGATGGTGAGGAAAAATTCCATATAAGAGATTCACATGAAGCTAAAACAAAACCTGGTGGCAAATACCACAGGGAAGAAGATTGTGATGAAATTCCAAGAGAGGACTCTTCGAGACGCAGGTTAAATCGTGGACTGGCCAGATTAAGAGGAAAGGGCAGGGTCAATGAAGGAGTATTAGATAATGAACAACTAGCCTCTCCAGTTTCTGGCAGTAGATCAGGACATGGCCGAAGTGGAAAGGACAGGAGTCTGACAAGAAGTCAGGATTTGAGTAGGACTTCTGATGCCAAGAAGGGCTTAGGAAATAATAATGCTGATGCTTTTGTCCTGGAAAGAGGAGATGATGACGACTGCTTCCTAGAATGCAAGGTTGGCTCCAAAGACATTGCTGATGTGGTCAAGAAAGCTGTCAGAGCTGCTGAAGTTGAAGCAAGAGCAGCCAATGCTCCAGCAGAAGCCATAAAAGCAGCTGGTGATGCTGCTGCCGACTTGGTTAAGAGTGCTGCTTTAGAGGTGAGCACATTTTTCTCTCTTGCTTTTTTAATGTTATATTCAAGTCTAATTTCTAAGCATTTTTGTTGCATGTGAATATAGGAGTTCAAGAAAACAAATAATGATGAAGCTGCGATGATGGCAGCTTCAAGAGCGGCATCGACTGTTATAGATGCTGCTAACGCAGTTACAGTATCAAGGTTGGCATTTGTTTTATATTCAAGATATCCTGAGCATAGTTTGGCAATGGCTAATATGTTCATTGCATTATTTTATATCTTGTGATTGTTTATTAATTTATTCTAGATCCTCTCTTGTCTTGGTATAGGGGTTCAAGTAGCGTTGATGATGATTCAGGGAATTCAAAACCAACAGAACCAGAACCTATTGAAGATATTGGTGAATTCTTCATTCTTGATAGTCACTCCCTTGGAAAGCTGAGGGAAAAATTCTGTATCCAGTGTCTTGCGATTTTAGGGGAGTATGTTGAAGTTCTTGGTCCTGTGTTACACGAAAAGGGGGTGGATGTCTGTCTTGCACTATTGCAGCGAAATTTTAAGCATGAAGAGGCTTCTAGCTCTGCTCTACTTTTGACCGACATTCTGAAATTAATCTGTGCATTAGCTGCTCATCGGAAATTTGCTGCATTGTTTGTGGATCGTGGTGGCATGCAAAAGTTGCTCTCTGTCCCTAGGGTTGCACAAACATTTTTTGGTCTGTCGTCCTGCTTATTCACAGTTGGTTCAATTCAGGTAATGTTGTTTAACCTGTATGTCCTAACAATTGTTTCTGAGAATGCATCTACCTTTGCTGCTTATTTTATGCCCGTAGAGATTATCTATGTATTTTTATAGAATCTGTGTAAGTCACTGGTTTTGTTAATTTTACCATCAAGCTGGTTTTGACTTGAATGGTTATTTTTTAGGGGATAATGGAGCGTGTATGTGCCCTTCCTTCAAATATTGTCCACCAGGTTGTCCAGTTGGATCTTCAACTTCTGGAGTGTCCACAAGATCAGGCTAGGAAAAATGCTGCATTATTTTTTGCTGCTGCTTTTGTCTTCAGAGCAGTCATCGATGCATTCGATGCACATGATGGTTTGCAAAAACTCCTTGATCTTTTGCGTGATGCTGCCTCGGTGAGATCTGGGGTGCCTTCTGGGACATTGAATAACTCGGGATCACTTCGAAATGACCGATCCCCTGCAGAGGTATTGACTTCTTCTGAGAAGCAGATAGCTTACCATACTTGTGTTGCACTGCGGCAATATTTCAGAGCACACCTTCTCTTGCTTGTGGATTCAATTCGTCCCAATAAAGTAATCCGCAGTGCAACTCGTAATATTTCAAGTGCTCGGGCAGCCTACAAGCCACTCGACATAAGTAACGAGGCTATGGATGCAGTATTTCGTCAAATACAGAAGGATCGGAAACTTGGTCCTGCATTTGTGAGGGCTCGTTGGCCTGTTGTTGACAAGTTCTTAAGTTGTAATGGTCATGTTACCATGTTGGACCTATGTCAGGTGTGGTGTAGCATTTTTAAATCCTTTATTTTTCAGTCTTTCAATCTAGTACTGTAATAACTTTTGGTCTGCTCTGCAGGCACCACCCGTTGAACGTTATTTGCATGATTTGCTTCAATATGCACTGGGTATATTGCGTATTGTCACTTTAATACCTTATAGCCGCAAACTTATTGTTAATGCCACTTTAAGCAATGATCGTGTTGGTATAGCTGTCATTTTGGATGCAGCAAATGGTGCTGGTTATGTTGAACCTGAGGTAACCTGTGCAGACTTAATCTGGGCTTATACTCGTAATTATTTATCATGTTCACTAATTTCATTAACTTTTTCACTTTCAAAATGGCACAGATTGTTGAACCGGCACTGCATGTTTTGATAAATCTTGTTTGCCCTCCACCGTCAATCAGCAATAAACCAAGTATCTTCACTCAAGGACAGCAAAATTCCTCAACTCAGAGTGCAAATGGTCCTGCAGTGGAGCAGAGTAATCCGGAGCGAGCAGTTAATTTTCCCGGCCAGAACGAACCTAGAGAGCGAAATGAAGAAACTGCTTTGATAGATAGAGGTGGTTCCTCAATAGTTTCCTCATCTTCTGTTGGTAATACTTTACAATCACCTGCTACTGCACCTGCTTCTGGATTAGTGGGTGATCGTAGAATATCCTTGGGTGGTGGAGCCGGTTGTGCTGGCCTTGCTGCGCAGCTAGAACAAGGATATCGTCAAGCGAGAGAAGCTGTTCGTGCAAATAATGGCATCAAGGTTCTTCTTCAGCTCCTCCAACCCCGGATGGTTACATCTCCTGCTGCTCTTGACTGTCTTCGTGCTCTCACATGTCGGGTTCTTCTTGGTTTAGCCAGAGATGATTCCATTGCACACATACTAACGAAGCTTCAGGTCGGTACCAGATTGGAAAAAACAATTTGCTTATTACATTTAACTGTACGACTTATTCTTTCTGGTTCTGAATAAAGTGAGACTGTAACGATGTCATGTGAAAATGATATTATATATATTGTTGGTTCAACTTCCTTTTTCAGGTAGGGAAAAGGCTATCAGAACTTATTCGGGATTCTGGCAGCCAGACTGCTGGCAGTGAGCAGAGCAGATGGCAGGCAGAGCTTGTGCAAGTGACTATTGAGCTAATTGGGGTAAGGTTAATTATGATGATGTTCAAGGCGATAGGGTGACTTGCTTTGAACAGCTTCTCGCTGTCTGTTATCTGTTTACAATATTCTGTAGTTATCTCAAGGAATAATCAGAGTTCAATTCTGCAGTATACTCGTTTATATTTGTTTGGCTCATCTGTTCATGCATAAATATTTTCATGCTGGAATTCAACAAGGTTAAGATTCGTAATTGATGCTAGTTCATGATGCTTTGCAATGTCCAAGATTGCAACGAGTTTCTTTTTAATGCATCTCATGCTAAATAAAGGGAAGGTAGGAAGTGTCTGTTGGAGGTCTTCGGAAAAAAAAAGTCTTGCTTAGTCTGGATTGGCATCTCAAGAGTTCGGCCACTGCATTCTCTACCGACTATTAAGTCATCGCTTACATAACATGACCTCAGGAGCTTTAGTTGGAGTATGAGTTATCTCAGCTGATAATATGATCAGGAGTTTCAAGACAGTTTGCTCATTCAGCTGCAATTGGTCTTTTTTCAGCTTGTCTGCTTGGTCATTAAATTAGTTGAAAGTATTTACTTTTCTAGTTCCTGTAATAAGGTGAATGAGATAACAACAGAGTTTTCCAAGAAAAATGAACTCCATACTGTGTCATATCCTTATGTACCATAAGATAGGTTACACTTTATTTGCTTCATAGGTAATAGAAAGGGAAAATTTGCATGCCAAGAGAAAATATAGGTATATGAAGGAAAAGGAGAGTAAAGGACATCAATCACAGCATGACAAAAAATTAAAGGAGGCAGTATATAATTTCACAGCAACTGCACAAAAGTGCTATTGTCTCTCCTTGCATTGGTAATAGTTATGTACTTTCCTCATCCAATATTCATTTACAATTTGGTATTTGGTGTTGTGTTTATCTGAATACACTGCAACATGCTCTTAAACGTAAATCCATATGCAGAAGTTGTGCAGGCATATAGTTAAGTGATATATATAATCCTTGCCTATGCTATAGTTTGTTTTAAGGTCTTGTTGGATTGGGGTTCCAGTTTTGTGAAAAGCAGATAGACTGTTTAATTGGAAATCTATATTTGTGTTCTGTTGTCCAGTATTTATGCACCTTATGATTGTATAATTGAATTCATGTCGTCAATTTATGGATTTTGTAGGTTGTGACTAATTCTGGACGTGCAAGTACTTTAGCAGCTAGTGACGCTGCTACTCCAACTTTGAGGCGTATTGAAAGAGCTGCTATAGCTGCGGCTACTCCTATTACATATGATTCAAGGTATTTGGTGATTGAATGCTCGTGACCATATATTCGAGATCAAGTTTAATCATTTCTTCCCTCGCTCATCTTTTTTAAATGTCTGTGTTCGACAATATTCTCTTTCATCTGAATTTCAGGGAACTACTACTACTTATCCATGAGCACCTGCACACATCTGGTTTGGCAGAAAGTGCAGCTATACTTCTGAAAGAGGCTCAGTTGACACCTTTGCCATCTTTGGCAATCCCAACATCGGGAGCACAACAAGCTTCTGTACAGGAAGCTTCATTAATACAAATTCAATGGCCATCTGGACGAGCTCCTCGTGGATTCCTGTCAGATAAATCCAAAATTTCTTCTTATGAGGAGGATTCCAGCTTGAGATGCGACTCCGCTGCCTCATTGAAGAAGAAACCACTGACATTTTCAGCTTTGCGCGGATTCTCAAAAACTCAGGCTAAACTGGAAGACTCACCCGGACCATCAAACAGTAAATTTAATACCGCTTTCAGAAGATCTGCTGGACCTGGTGACACTGCAGAAACTCCATTAGTATCTGCTGTGAAATCTGGTGGGGATGTGGATTCTCAAATTAGAACTCCAATTGTGTTGCCGATGAAACGTAAATTGACCGACTTGAAGGAAACTGGGCTTGCATCACCACCAGGGAAACGACTTTACACTGGTGAGCACACACTTAGATCGCCAGTTTTTCCAACACCTAATACTGTCCATAGAAACGGTGTTCAACTAGATGCCAATGCACTCTGCACACCAAGTTCTATTTCAAAGGATAATCATGGCCGATTGCTAACAAGTACATTGCCGGCTGATGTGGATGAAAACCAGTACGCCAGTGCTCAGATGGGTCAAACATTTTCCTCTCACCATGGACTTGTGAAAGATCCACAACATTCTGGCTCAGAACGGTTGACCTTGGATTCTCTTGTTGTTCAGTATCTGAAACACCAGCATCGTCAATGCCCAGCTCCGATCACTACTTTACCTCCTCTCTCTCTCTTACACCCACATGTCTGTCCAGAATCAAGACGAAGCCTCGATGCTCCTTCAAATGTGACTGCCCGGCTTACCACACGAGAATTTAAAAGTATGTATGGTGGAATCCATGGGAGTCGCAAGGATCGTCAATTTGTTTATAGTAGATTCAGACCATGGCGAACCTGCCGAGATGATGTCAGTGACCTTTTAACTTGTATAACTTTCCTTGGAGATTCTTCTCAGATTGCTGTTGGCAACCACTCTGGGGAACTGAAAGTTTTTGACTCAAACAGCAACAGTGTGTTGGAGAGTTGTGCTAGTCATCAGTCTCCTTTGACACTTCTGCAATCACATTTTTATGGCGAAACTCAGCTAGTTCTCTCTTCAAGTGCACACGATGTGCGCTTATGGGATGCGACTTCTGTTTCATCTGGTCCTAGGCAGTCATTTGAGGGATGTAAAGCAGCACGGTTCAGCAATTCTGGTAGCTCATTTGCAGCATTATCGTCTGACTCATCCCAGTATGAGATTCTGTTGTATGACGTCCAGACCTATCAATTGGAAGTGAAGCTTACGGATACATCTAGTGCCCCTTATCGTGGGCATGCATATTCCCTTGTTCACTTCAGCCCGTCGGACTCTATGCTACTCTGGAATGGGGTTTTATGGGACCATCGCAGTTCAAGCCCAATTCGTCGCTTTGATCAATTTACAGACTATGGAGGTGGTGGATTTCATCCTGCTGGTAACGAGGTATTGATAATATAGTCACTATTGTATACATTCACGGCATTTGGAATTCGCCTCCAGTTCTTGTTACTGTACTTGCACTTTGCCCTCTGCTTTTTAACGTGTATCTTTTTGTGTATTTTGCCCTTTGTAACTGTATTAACAGGTCATTATAAACTCTGAGGTCTGGGATCTCCGAAACCATAGGCTTCTTCGAAGTGTGCCATCCTTGGATCAAACAGTGATAACATTTAATGCCAGTGGCGATGTAATATATGCAATCCTCAGGAGAAATCTCGAGGATGTCACTTCAGCATTTAATACTCGTCGAGGAAAGCACCCTCTATTTGCTGCGTTTCGCACTGTGGATGCTGTCAATTACTCTGACATTGCCACAATTCCCTTGGACCGCTGTGTTCTTGACTTTGCGACTGAGCCAACCGATTCTTTTGTTGGCCTTATTTCAATGGATGATCAAGATGAGATGTATTCTTCAGCTCGGGTTTATGAAATTGGTCGACGGAAGCCAACAGATGATGATTCGGATCCTGATGATGCCGAGAGTGAAGAAGATGAGGATGATGATGGCGACGATGATTCAATCATGGAACCAGATCTCGACGAGGATGTTGATAGTGATGCTGATGACATCAGCAACGATGATGACAGCGTGGGTGAGTTTGACGATGACGAGGAAGATGGGGATTTCATAATGGATGGTCTTGACTTTGGTGGTGGTGGAATACTCGAGATTGTGACAGAAGGTGACGAGGACGACGATAGCGAGGTGGTCGAATCATTTAGTAGTGGAGATGAAGACTTGGACAGTTGAGGATTCATGATAAGTGACTAGTTGTTGACATCCATTAAACTGTCGACCAAAGAAAAGTTTTTATTGGCCAAATGAGTTCAACTGTTGAATAATTTCACTCCAATCAGGTAGAACTGTAATTATTTTTTACTGGGTTCAAATACCATTAGTGATGGCATAGAGACATCTGATATATATATCTTTACAGTTTTGAGAAGTCAAACCAAAATTTTGAGTAATTAATCAAATCTTAAATTGAGTTTGATTAGGAGTACGCTGATTGTTTAGTTTTTACTTTGTATTGGGAGTTTTTTTTTTTTGGAGAGAGAGATATCACTTGTCCTTTGCTCGTGTCGCTTGCTTTCAATTTCTTTTGTTTATTTATTCAAGGTATCTTTTTGATCAGATGTTGAATAGATCATTAGAGGAAGAATTAGGCCAAAAATTAGGATACATTATGGGAAAATCAAACTTCCAGCAAATGAAAGGCTTTCATAAAATTTTTCTGAGAATCTAGAATTTGGCTCATCCGCGTGAAGCAAATTTTCTCTCTGACAAGCGGTTTGCTTAATTCTTCTGCAGAGCACAATTGACACGAGTGGATGTGCATTGTGCTTTAAAGGAAGCGACATTTTAATTGTCTTGAATATCCAAATACGAAGACCTCTCTTAAACAAGCTTTGCGTGCTTGTGAGTTCAAGTGGTTTAACTAGTGAAAATGTTCATGTTTGGCATACGACTAGAATATTGGTGAACTAGGTTTATAGTTTCATTCGACACACCTTACACCAAACATACAATAATATTACATTTGTTGCATCAAATTAAGACACGATAAAAATTTAGTATAAATTATAAATTTATAATGAAAATTATTAGATTGATGGTATCGTAACGAATTTAGATAATATCCAATAATTTTTTACTCAAAACTTATTAAAAATCTAATTTTAATTCCCACCAAATATGGACACGGATTAATCCGGTGCACCAAAGGTAGCCTAAATGTATAAGCAAGCTAAGAAAATTGTTTGTTTATAATAGCGGTTTGGGAAAGTTCAACAGCAACAAGATATATTACATGAGAACGGAGATAATGGGGCCGTGATCCTAATCTATTCAAAGCTAACTAAAATATTTCAGAACTAGATTTTTCACTTCCCATTTTCTTTTTCACATATAAAAATTCGCACTCACAAAAGCTTGAAAATGAACCGTGGACTTAATAACCGATACAGCTACAGTTCTTAAAGTTCCAAAACCAGCGGGAAACGACCAATCTCATCTGCGCAAAATATTGAAAAGAAAATGAATATGAATATCGATTGATAAGGACCATCATAATCCAGTGCAGAATTGCAAAGAAATGTAAACCGCTAAACATGAGCTAAGGCAAAATACCCTTATTAAAAGTGCCTTTTTTTGGTCCAAATTTCAATACAACAATTACTTGGCGACATAAATAGCAGACCTTTTCTCGTAATCAAGAACCTCCTCACAAAATATCTGTGTGTGTATCAGAGACGTATATCTCAACATTTCTCTAATTTTTTTATTTTCAGTAGTGGGTGGCTTAGGCATGTGGATGCTCGTGCTTTTGGTAAAGGAAGAAGGTAAGGCTACTGGATGGAACATAATAGGAGAGAAATAATCAACAATTGGTGCAATACGTAAACACCAACACAATGACTGTTGGATAAATACACCATATTTTCTTACCAGAGTTGAACTTCAGATACGAAGACCTTGGCGTCAAGTGCTTTATGAGGGCTAAGTCTAGGATTGTAAATGGACTAATATTAATGATGGGATATTAGGAAGGAAAGTACTAAAAGAATTAAAGTTGGTTCGATAAGTGAACTCCTAGTGGAATTTTGTGTGATCCACGGATTTTTATAAGATCAGATGGAAAACTCTCTTGAGACTGCTGTAAGACCAAAGATGATGTATGGACTGTTAAGAAATTACATTTACATAAATCAAGCGTAGTTGAGATGAGAATATTATGACAGCTTTGAAAATTAGAATCATAAGGATGAGGTGGTTAAAAATTATATGAATAGTTGAGGATTAACACTGCAGATGGTCCTTGATAGAGTGAGTGAAAGCGAGAATCCGTATAGAGGAGTGTGATAAGGGATGAGGTCCGGTGAAGTTGAGCGTATACAAATACAGCAAACCAAGACTTATTCCCTGATAAAATTGGTGTCGGCTCAGTACAAGTATATATATTCGCTGCTTATGTACACTATATAAATATGCATGTATACATCAACTTTCATGAGAATCGTCATATCATTCCAATAGCATTAAATGAGTTCTGTTTAGAGGTCAACCAGCACACCTGGCATATAAAATTAGATTGAACTTCAGTGCTTCACTTGTCTGGGTGTCCCCGTTTGGCCTTCCGACGTGAATGATTAGAATTACCATGTACAGGCCTGATCACCTTTTTACTGCAATATGAAGTAAACTGTAATTCCTAACACAGAAAACCTTTATGGCTCGTTCAGTAAGATGAATTGTGCTGTACTTGACAATATTAGAAAAGAAACAATCTTATCTATTGCCAGTCCTATTCAGTGCAGCGTACAAAACATAGACTAGAGATACTGAAGACTAATATTTCCCTTTTTATCAATTACACGAAAATGATCAACACCAACAAACAGCAGGAGGTCAAACAACTAACCAGAAAACGGCTGAGCATACTTTGAACAGAATTATGATGGGCAAAGCCAGTACAGCAGAAGCCTACCAAACATAAAATGTCAATTACACAAAACATATATATTGATCTTGACAAAGAAAAATAGAATTAGGACCTTCGAAAGTTATAAAGAACTTACAGCAAACCAAACCAGCTCTCTTGTTGCAAGAGGTCTTGTAAGTTCGTGACTCTTCAGTTTTTCTTGGACGGTATCCTGAACCTTCACGTGAGAGTAGTACATTGAAATAATGAAATGATCCCACATAATTAATATATGGCTGAATATGGAATAAGGCACCTACTGCTGATTCTTACAGGAGTAATTGACAAAATATTCAAGTAACACAGAAAATCATCTTCAACTACCTACGGTTTGATAGGGAAACATCAGCGTACAAGTGTCATACGACTCCTAAAAAACCCTAATGCACCATAAAGTCTGTTAAACTTTTCTGTCCCCAACCCCCAAAAAAAAAACACAGATTCCCCAAAGTAAGGTGATTTTCAATGACCAGGAAGCTCGTTCTTCCAAGACAGATACAATAAACATTGACTGAAATTAAGAGTATGTTAGGAATTATTTAATTAATAGAAATCTCACTTTGACTTTATTTTATGAATGTGGGGTTTCTAGATATTATAATAGTTGCTTGGGATGAGTCATAGACATTACCTTGATTGAAGTCAGTCCAAAAATATTATGTATACATTTGGTTTCACAGATAAAAGTTGTTGTTCCAAATTCTGCGCTCTGCTACACAACTTTAAACAGAATTCAACTGTGGTGGGTGTAATGTGTTGATCCCTAACCATTGGTCCAAAAAACCTTACTTCTCTCAAATGGGTACTATTTCCAGATAATATTTCACTGTGTGTACACCAAAGTGATGCAACCCATTTGTAAATTGAGAAGCACTTTACTCTGTTATCCATTGAACTGTTTCAGCACAGAATTCCATTTTCTTTGCAAGCAATTAAACAATATGCTGGAACCAAGTTAATCCACAGAAATTTTATGAAAAGCAACGGGAGATCTGTCAGTATTTTTTCTCCACAGATGTTGCAACCTCTTGACTCTCTTAACTAGTCAAACCATGCCCATTGCCCATATATTTCACCAGTGAGGTGGTGTCATGTTTCAGTTGAATTATTCTACCATGGTGGTTCTTGGAGTTTAGAGTCCTGTAGTGGTGTTTAACTGTTTTTATTTCAGGTTTGGATGGAATAATAAATTCTTTAAAACAAGAAGAAAATTCAGTAATGATGACCCAAGGGGCTACAACCCATCAAAAAAAAAAAAACTGAGGATCATTTATCTATTAGTTGGTTAAGCTAATCTAGAATTGTACAAAAGAAAAACTGTTGAGCTGGTTTTCAATTGGTCCACCAAACACGTTCAAAACTCATTCTTCAGCATTTGAATTTTGGTGGTGTCAGTGTTCAATTTAGTGAGCGAGGGAAGAGTATGGTGGCACCAAGTGCTGACCCAAGTCAAATTTCAATATTCAAAATTATATACTGCAGAAATATTCATTTAAGTAACAAAGTGCACCCAAAGAACTGCAAACAATCAATCAAAAGAAGTAAATTTGTAATGCAGAACGTATATAGGACTATAATAACAAAATTATACCTTATGATGGTATGTAGTTGCCGATACTAAGAATTTTCCAGAAGTACGAACTAACTCCTGCATATAGGGCTTTAAAGCAGTATGTATTTTATCAACATGAGGTCTAGTTGCAGTGGCAACTTGATCAATATATGGTCTGCTGACTTTCACTAATTCCTGCGCTTCAATTAGGTAGACTTAAATTGGCTGAAGATACAGATGGTAAACAAAAAGGAGTCAAGTAAATAATCTCACCTGAAAATAAGGATCAGCAAGTTCCTGAACTTTGACGATATGTGGAGCTATGATGTTCTTCGAAACCTCATATATCTCAAGAGTTTTTGTCTTTAGCATTTTTACACGTGGTTCAGCCTTGGTGGTTATAACTACCCACTGCTCTTTTATGACCGGGACCCATCTCTTCACACAGAAAGGGGATAAATGAAGCATTAAAATTCAAAGTTGCAGGAAATAAAATGAACAAAACTCATCAAAAAACAAAACAAAAACACTCAACCATGAGTGATTTCTACCGAAAAGTTAAAAGAACTATTCTCATTTTGCAATACGATCAAATTATGCGAGTTCCACATTTTTATGAGGTCAATAATAATGCAGAAGATGATATACCAAAACAATGCGTTCATAAATGATGAATGGACAACCAACTAAAATAAAAGGGCTTTTAAACGGCCTAATTAAGAATGTATGTGACAATCTGTTTCTCACATCTACATTGATGAAAGTAAATTGATCACTAACAATCAGAAGTACTCAGTATCACTTATGTAAAGTTGACATACTGTTTTCAACGTTTCAGTATGCGGTGCAGCCCACTCTTCAACTTGGGCCTTCTTCTCGGCGCCCTGAAAATAGCAAGTACATACTAATGATCGTGGATTCAGAAGGAAAATATGTATCATCTAATAAGTAGAATAACACCTTCGTACACTTGAACAGTGGATAATAGAAAATCTTTACATATATATTGCAACTTGGACGATTACCTTCTGCAGTGCCATATCCAGAGCAGGCTTCACATGCACTTTCCAGTTCTTCTCCAGAAGTGACTGAAATTACAAATATAGAGCATGAGGAGAGTCCACTAATATGTACATGCTGCAAAGAGGGGCGAAAAACTCAAAACAAAAACCTGGTAATGAATCAAATGAACAGCAAGCCAAGGTGGAAGCCATGAGCCATGAGCCTAATTATATATCAGGAAATGAAGAACATTAAAATGCAATAAGATTGTGCTAAGGTCTATTACACCAAAAGAAAGAAATAAGACAGTTCTTAGAAACATAATTCATCTAAAGGGAAGGAATGGTGCATTCATAGAGAAATTAATCAAATATTGACCAGCTACAGGGAGGAAGTATTTCAGGTGAAGACTCTTGTTATGTGTATATTCAGAAGATAGGATCCCGTTTAAAGAGGAGAAAATCAGAAAAAAAAAAAAGTGCAATAAATCTCTCCAGATGAAATTGCACACTGCTGCTTGAAATGCCAAAAACAATAGCAGCATATTCAGGTAGTTGACAGCTGATATACGAGTAGGACGTCTCTACGGGTATGTATATGTAACATGGTATTTTTTATTGAAAGAAGCAATGCCAACTCACAATATTGACTTTATCATAGAAAACATTTCATAAGAAAATTAAGGGGAAAACAAATAGTAAAAATGAATTATAAGCTTCCATTAGTTCTTTACCTCAAGTTTATATCCATTACATCAATTGTTCTATCCATGTTCTCTATATTTTGCTTTCAAGAATCACGATCACTGCTTGTTTGTAAACATGATTTCCAAATCATTATTTTCCTTTGCCTCAGGATTCAAATCACTATACCTACTCTTGTATATGAACGTATTTTATAGTAAAAACTAAATACATTGTTATTATTGAAATGTCTGCATGATATCATATAATCATAATACGAGCACCTAAATCTGGTCATTTCCTAATTGGATCAAGTCCTTAACTCCTTCGACCACTCACAAATTGATTTGTTGGAATGAATCAACATAGGTTTCCAGCAAGTGATCTAACCGGAGACCACATTATCCTAATCAACATAAACCAAGCATCAGATTGGCGCTCTCCAGTGACCAGGGTGCGTCAATTTCTTGCACAACGGAAAGATTTGGTAAAAATTATAACAATATATAGATAAAGCTCATTTAAATGTGAAGACAAAATTGGCTGAATAATTTACTTAAGAATAACAGAAATAACTAAGATTAGCTAACGAGCAACTTAATTATTATTCAACCAAAAGGAAGCTGGAAAGGAAAAATAAGCATTAAGTAACAATTCATCCCAAATTAAGGATAGTTGAAATGGAAATGCAAAATAAACACAGTATCAAAGAAAAAATAAATGATTCAGAGAGTTTAACCTCCATCAACTCCTTAGTTTTGGACGTTGTTTCAAACTTTGCCTTCATCAATTCCTCCTGCACCGAATTCATATAGAAAGTAATTGTAATCAGTCACCCTAATCTATGTGTAAACAATTTTGAAAAGAAGCTAAGTATGAAATACCTCAGCAATTTTTAGAGCTCGTTCAGTTTTATGCAACTTGGTCTTCTGTTCATCGATAACCTTTTGAAGCTGCACAAAGAATGGCATTTTCCATAAAAAGCAGTATAACCATTAAAAAATTAATTATTCCACTCATGTATTCATTCATAAGTGTAACTGATATAAAACTTGGATGTACTCCATACAATCACTATACACAAATTTGATCAACTTGCCAACGTTCCTTTATTTCCTTCTTTTTACGCAGACCATGTCATTGTCTGGTCTTACCTTTTACGGTCAACAATACTGCTGAATCTCTTAATTCCTTATTGATTTAGTCCCTCACTTTTCTTCTTAAAAATTCCCATTTTTTCATTTCTATTCTCGCATAAAATATAAAGTAATACAAGTTTTACAAATTTAGGAAACATGAGTCAAACGAGTAGCATCATATTTTTTAGGGCTTAATAGCATAAAACGTCCCTACGTTTGGCATGTAGTATGAAAAACGTCCATTCGTTTCAAATTTTTGTATTTTCACCCATATTTCGACGTTTCATTGCGAAAAACGTCATTTTCACCTATTTTTAACGTAAAATGACAAATATACCCTCCTATGTAAATAAAACAAAAGAAAAATAAAGAATAAATTGCAATCTTACTCCTAAACTTTTTTAAAAATGCAAATGAGTCCAAA
>CAIGRN010113749.1:0-27315 GCA_903798345.1 Fraxinus anomala | reverse complement strand
TTGAGCCCCATGATAGCGAATTAACACTAATAATTAATTTAAATACAACAAGATAAGAGAAATAAAAAGAGCCTTAGCCATTTTTTGAAAAGAGAAAAAAAAAAACAAATTTAATATTTTTTGCTCAGGTTTCATCAAAGCTCAGATCCGAATTGTCTGCCGTTTGATCGAGCTGAAATTCGAAGGAGAGTTTCACGAGACAAGGAGCTACAATCTGAATGGTGAAAATTCAATTCTAAGCTCGAGAATAGAGGTTTGTACGTGTGAATAGTAACCACGATTGTGTTGGTATATTCTCCATATTTTGTATTGTAATACAAAGATTTTCATTATGCTGATGAAATATGCGTTGTAGCATCTAATTGTGACTATAGAAGACTTTGTGTACCAATTATTTGATTGATAGTGGAGGTTATGACTCTATTTGGTCTCGTAACTCATAATTTTAATGCCTCACACTTAAATTATTTTCTATAAAAATGCTTGTGTTCTTGTAGTTGTTTGTTTTTTAGATTACTACCAACATATACAATTGGGCGCTTCACTTATTTTCTTCTAGGAGAAAATTTATTTCTTTGTGTATCTATTTGTCTGCATCTCTCTAAACACCGTCTTCTTCGATATTAAGTTGTCTAATGCTTATTACTATCATTAGCCCAAAACCATTAATTGCAATTTTCTATGACAAATTTTACTCATCAAGCAGAATTTTATCTCGCACCATAAAAAATGTCCTGTTACAATTTCGTGGCTCCTTAATTCCTCCATGCTCGATTAAATAACTAATTTTACACATTATTCCAGGTTGCTCGTAAAAAAAAAAAAACATTATTCCAGGTTGGTTGGAAATTTAATATAAAGAGTCTTAAAATAAAAAAAATATGGATTTAGGCATGGACTTTCTGTTCATAAAATCATGATATCCATTGCTAATAATCTCCATGAATGAAAAATGACGATAAAAAATTTGTTGCTATTTTGAGTTACCAACGGAATTCCCGTAAGTAAAGTGTCAAACTTTTACCAACCGAGTGTAAAAATTTAATAACAAGAGTTTTTTGTATTGTCTATTAAAATATTCAATATCCAAACCTTTCTAAAACAAAAAGTATTCATCTGAAATAATGAGCTTCCTTGATCACTGTGTTCTTATTTGCATTTTTATAATTATATTATTGACACCATATAGTTGATGAAAAATTACGAACACGTCCATACCTTTAACTATTATTTAACTTTTATTGTGCAAAACGTTCTTACATTTCATTATCTTGACATTTTTACCTTTAAGTATACATTTGATTGTACAAAAGGTCATTCCCATCAATTTTCATCCAATTTTTCATTTAAGTGAAATGCATTTTCATTTTAAAATCTTTTTTTCTCTATAATTCCCATTTGAACCCATCTTTTTTGATTCGTGGATTCAAGTCATCATTACCACCCACACCATCTTGTGTTCTTCAACAGGTTTCCCTCATACACACTGTCTTGCACTTCTTTTTTCAATTCTTACTGTCATTTGATTGATGAGATTGTAATAGAGCTTAATCTATTTTGTCCCATTTCTTCTCCGCAGAAACAGTCAAATTACAGTCCTGCAGATTTTCCATTTCTTGGAAAGTCATAAAATTCTGCAATATTGAACAACAATGGAGGTATGTACGTATATGTGTATGTAACCACTTTGTTCTTTGTTTGAAAGACTCAAATTTTTAAACGAGTTACTTATGTTGCAGTGACTGGGCGGCGATCCCTTGCACAAGAAATTCTGAGCATAATTCATCTCCAATCATTATAGACTTGCTTGAATCCCCAGATCAAATAGTTCTTTTCGAAAGGTTTACACAAGAGGAAAAAATTGGTTCAAATGGAGAAGAAAAAGGAAAAAAGATTTAAGACGAATATAACATTCACTTAAATGAAAAATTGGATGGAAATGGATGGAAATGACATTTTGCACAATCAAATGTGTAATTAAGGGTGAAAAAGTCGAAAAATGAAAGATAAACACGTTTTGCATAATAATAATTAAGGGTAGGAATATTTTATGCTAATTACCCTTATAAAGTAGACATGTTTCTCTCCTGAAAATAGATAGTATATTTCATTAATCGGATCCCTCAAATTGAGATTTTGGGATTAGTCCAAGTCAACTTGAAAATAAATTATCATTCCTCCAAACCGACTTGAGTTGGTTCAGTTTGACGGTTTGGTTCGATTAGATAGATAATCTATCCACCCCTAAAAATATGATATTTATGTTCTTCAAATAAATTATATTTATGTCATTTATAGATATTTTGTTGTAATAAATAACATTCTTTAGTTTTTATCTCTATCACCGCCTCGTTTAAGTTGGCAACCGGTGCTCACGGTTCACTATCAATTGTCGCCATTGCAGCCACGTGCATAGTTGTGGGAATTTACATATTATGATAAACAATTTTTTTTTTTTTTTTCGGTTTTGCAATTATATCATCCATTACAATATAAGAGAGCGTGCTTGGTAGATTCAATTTGTAGAACATGTGATGTTAAAAAGGTCAATCCCTAAAGCATCAAATGAAAAACAAAATGAGTAGCATTTATTAAACCTGTCCTCGACATGTTTTAGCCTTAGTTTGGTGGCCATTCTTTCCATGAAAGAGTTTTGATTAATGTTTTTAAGAAGAATGAGCGGTTAAAAAATAAGGAATTTTTTTTTTAATTTATGTGCAAAATATTTTATTGTATGAACGATTGGAAATGAGTACGTAGAAAAATAAATTTTAAAAGTATGAGAATTAAACAGGGGCTTAGAGGACTTTATAAATTGTACTTTCAAGCTAACCAATGAGACCATTATAGTGGACTCTAAATTAACTGAAAAATAAAAAGAGAATAAAAAAATTAAATATGCCCCTGTTTGATGCCCTTTAAATTAAAACTTTTTTTTCTACGTACTTATTTTTAACCATAAATTCACAAAATAAAATATTTTATACATAAATTCAAAATTTTTCTCTACTTTTTAAACACACATTCTCCAAAATTTCAATATTCAAAATATTATTTTTAGGAAATAATAGCCACCAAATAGGGGCTAAAGTATCAAAACATAGAGCTCTTTGACATCTGTGGTAAGCGACCTTCTGCGTTCAATTATTTTTTCGAATAATAATATTTGACATCAGTCTATGTGATAGTGAGTCATTTTCACATCGTCGATGAAGTTGAAAAATATTTTTATTTGTTAGACATTCTGACAGTGATTCCATTATTATGTACTTATATGAAGAACCAATAGTGCTATCTAATGTTATTCTTATTTGTGATTCATATAAGTAAAATATTAGAAGAATTATAATATATTTTAACGGGCCATTGTGCCATATTGAAGATGAGTTATGCTATTTATCAGATCAATATGGCAGTAAATAGATGAAAAATAGAAAATGGTTCAACGTTTTTTATGGCCATTGTAAGGAGAAATTGGGTAAAATTGATGTTTTGAATAGTGATTTTTTGGAGACTGTGTAATTAAAAGTAGGGAATAATTTTGGATTTACGTGCAAAATATTTTATTATGAATGTACAATTGAAAATGAGTATTGTAGTTTTTTAGTCTTGTTGTTAAATAAGTGAAAAAAAGTAAGTGATAATTAAATAAGATTGTCCATGTAATATAAAATAAAAACTCATTAGTAAACATAATTTACTACAAAATAATATTAGACTGCAAATTAGCTTGTTCTCGTAAAGTTAATGCATTGAGGTAGAAAAGATCCAATTAGTTTAAAATATCTAAATAATAAGTTTACAATCTAATCAAATACTTTAGTTAACAATCCGTGATCGAGAGTGTACTATTAAGATCATCTCTAACAGTCTACACCAAATTTGATATAATTTTATACCAAATTTTGTGCAATTTGACCTCTTAAATGGTTACAACAAATTTTGTGTAAACGTTACACAAAATATTAGAGATGGTCTTATAACAAAATTTACACCAAATTTTATTTTAAATTGTTTAATTAAAAATTATATTATTACTAATTATTTTAAATTAAAATTTATTTTTAATGAACTAAAATATTGCATAAATTAATAAAAAAATAATAATCAGAATACCATAATTAAAAAAATTACATTGAACGCACCAAAAAAAATCATTAGTACTTATTCCTTGATTGGAACTTAAAAATAAATGTCAAATAAAAATAACTATCACATTAGAACAATATAAATAAATCAGAATCAATTAATTCTAAAAGATAAAAAAAAAAAAAAAAAGATATAGAAGGAACAATTGCCGGACTGGGTTGTGGGTGTGGCCTTGTGGAGGGGTTTGGGCTAATTCATTGGGCCCATTCATTTAGGTTTGGGCCACATTTTTTTTTAAAAAGGCCCAAACTGTTGAACCAAAAACAAATTGTTTCCTTCTTCTCCAATTTTTCGGTGACCGGGCGAAGGCTGCCAGCCTGCCACTGCTGTGAAGCTCCTGGCGGATCCAGCACGGGCTGCCGCGGGGGCTGGCCAGGTGCTGGGTCTGCCCCTGCATACCTTTAACTATTATTGTGCAAAATATTCTTACCTTTCATTCTCTTGGCATTTTTACATTTAATTATACAATTGATTGCGCAAAAGGTCATTCACATCAATTTTCATCCAATTTTTCATTAATGTGAAATGCATTTTCATTTTAAAATCTTTTTTTCTCTTTATTTCCCATTTGAACCCATCTTTTTTGATTCGTGGATTCAAGTCATCATTACCACCCGCATCATCTTGAGTTCTTCAATAGGTTTCCCTCATACACACTGTCTTGCACTTCTTTTTTCAACTCTTACTGTAATTTGATTGATGATATTGTAATAGAGCTTAATCTATTTTGTCCCATTTCTTCTCTGCAGAAACAGTCAAATTATAGTCCTGCAAATATTTTTGATCTTGTATCTTATTAACGACAATATAAATAAATCAAAATCAACTAATTCTAAAAGATTAAAAAAAAAAAGATATAGATGGAACAAAAATTTGTTGTAAAGGGAAGAGACGGCTAAATGGGAATTATTGAAAACCTCCAAATTTGGTGTAACTTAGTAATGTTACACTAATACACTAAATTTTACACCATATTTGCCAAATGGAGAGCTTTTTGCACCAACCAATTTTGCTTCAGCATTGGGGATGGTTTAATAGTTCAAATATTTTTGATCTTGTATCTTATTAACAACCTTAATTTTAACTGTACATCTGATCTAAATATGAATTTGCATGATACATTTATATGAAGAATGTAATAATACGTGCCACGATAGTGATGTGATAATATGTCCAAAATTTGTATATGTGATTTATTAAATTTTATCTTTTCACCAAACTATTTCAGGAAACTAACAGCACGTCGTGTTTGATGATTACAACCCCCTAACTCTTATTTTAAAAATAATCTTACTTCCATGTAACCAATAACAAGTATTTTGNTTTTAAAAATAATCTTACTTCCATGTAACCAATAACAAGTATTTTGACCTATAAGTCTATAATTATTTAAAGAAATATTAATTAAGCTTAACTAACATGAAACTATTATTTTAAGAGGATAACCCTATCTTTTCATTACATAATAGCAAGATTATGATATTTTTATTGCTTAATTATTCTGCTACTGACAAATAATTCAGCAGCTATTTAAAATTAGAAAACCCTTGTACTGGTATGTAAAATATTGCATTAATTTATTAAATATTTTGAAATTTCAACTATATATTAATATGATATGTATTAAATTATAGAAATAGATTAATACTTTCAAATAATTAACGGTGCCGACTGCCTAGAGTTCAGATTAAAGTTCCTAGAGATCAATTTATAGAAGTTTATTAAAAAAAATTTGTAAGGATTTTAGCAAAATAATTCGATGAAAAATTGAAGCATAACACAACCCTAAGAGAAATATTCAACGTAAAACGTAAAATAACACCAAGTTGTTGACCCAGTTCAGTCAAATGCCTAATCGGGGGGGAGGGGGGCTTAGAGACTATAACTCGTTCCACTAGTGCAAAATAGCCTTCCAAGAGAGAGTATAGTGTATATCAAACCACTCGGAACACCGGGTTGATCATCGATCCTTATGGATTTACAAAACCAAGACAGAAATCATCCAATACAAATAACCCTCAACCGTCCTAAACAAACCTTAGAACAACACAAACTACAAACAACCTAGAGTTACTGTAGTAGGGCTAATATTAAAGGATTAATCACCAACACTGATTTATAGAGAAGGATTTCAACACAAAGAAGAAGAAGAAGAAGAAAGAAAAAAAAACCCTCTAACAAGAAGAGTCTAGAGGGAAAAGCGGAAGAAGTAGTTCAGCCAAGCATGTCATCTACATAAAGAAAAAAAAACCCTCTGCTTGAATTGGCTAGAAGCATGTCATCTACATAAAGAAGCAAATAAACCTCACAGCCTTTCTTTGAGTTGTTATAGTACAACCAAGCATCATAGTCACTCCTTTTAAAACATATCTTAAGTACATAGGCATCAAACATTTTGTACCATTGTCTAAGACTTTGTTTAAGTCCATGCAATGATCTTTCCAATTTGCACACAAAATCAGCTTTACCCATCACCTCAAAACCTTGAGGCTGACTCATATAGATATTCTCTTCCAATTCCCCATGTAGGAATGCAGTCTTAACATCAAGTTGTTCTAATTCTCAATTGAATTGAACAATTAATGCTAAGATCAGTCTGATAGTTTTATATTTAATCACGTGAGAGAATATCCCATTGTAATCAACCCCCTCCTTTTGAGTAAACCCCTTGGCCACAAATCTGTCCTTATACCTAGGGGGATCATTAGGATTAGTTCTTTTTTTAATTTTGTAAATTCATTTACATCGTACTATCCTATGATCCTTAGGCTTGTTAACTAACTTCCAAGTTTTATTCTCAGTTAAAGATTGCATCTCTTCTTCCATAGCCCTTTTCCAATTTTCAAATTTTGAACCATTCACGGCTTCTTCAAAAAAAGCAGGTTCAAAATGTTCAATGCCTTCACCTGAAACCAAGGCAAACTCAGTCAAGTTTTGAGATTCATATCTAGGGTTAAGTCTTATTTCCCTCATTTTCCTATCTCTTGTAAGTTGGTAATCCTGAATGGAGGTATTATTAGTAGGAAGAGTAGGCTCAACAGTTTCAGTTTCATTTTGAGGTTCATCTACCTCAATATGTTTATGTTGCTCAGCCAAAGGTGTTTTATTTCCAATTTCTACAGGTTGCGATAGGTTAAATTTGGTTAACTTCATCTCTTTCAGCGCACTCTTTCCATTTTCAGATTCAACAAAATTTTCAGTTTCATGTTTTAAGCATGGCATTTCAGATTCATGAAAGACTACATCTCTACTATTAATAATCTTAATGCCATGAACACCTAAAACCCATAACATGTAGCCTTTTACCCCTTCAGGGTAACCTAACATCATACATTTAATGGCTATAGGCTCTAATTTTCCCTTAGATTGATGTATATAAGCAGCACATCCAAAGACCCTTATGTGTGTTAGACTGGGTGGTCTCCCAATCCATAGTTCTTGTGGAGTTTTGAAGTCCACATAACTGGATGGATATCAATTGATCAAATAAGCTGTAGTAGCAACAGCTTCAGTCCAGAAACCTTTGTCTAGACCAAAGCTAATCAACATGCATCTAACCTTTTTCATAAGGGTTCTACTCATCCTCTTAGCTACCTCATTTTGTTGGGGTGTTAGTCTAACAATTCTATGTCTCATTATTCCCTTTTGCTTGCAATAATTGTCAAACTCAAAGTTACGAAACTCTAACCATTATCAGTTCTTAGATTTTTTAACTTCTTGTAATTGGTTCTCTACCATCTAAGCCAAGTCCAAAACTTCTAAAAGGTTTCAGATTTAGCCTTTAAATGATAGACCCAAACCTTTCTAGAATAATCATCTACAAGAGACAAGAAATACTTATTTCCTCCAACGGTAGGATGTTTTTCGGGCCCTCATAAATCTGTATGAACATAGTCTAATGGTCTATTTGTACTATGGGAACTTGTTTGAAAGCTCACTCTGTGAGATTTTCCCAACACACAAGTCTCACAAAAACTTAAAGGTTCAACTTCATATTTTCCAAGTAGCTTCTGATTACTTAGATACTTTAAGCCTTTGTTACCTATATGATCCATCCTATTATGCCATAGTTCAGATTTATCTTCAGTAACAGAGAATAGACTGGAATCAGGAAATGGATTGTATTGCCTTCAAGGTAATACAATCCATTTCTTTTTTGTCCTTTCATAACAATTAGGGATCCTTTCATAATTTTCAGAACCTGATTGTCAGATTTGAAAACATGTCCATCTTCAAGAATCCATAATAAGATAAGGTTTCTTTTGAGATTAGGGATATATTTGACATTCCTGATTGGTCTAACAATACCACAATGTATTTTAATGGCAATGTCACCAATCCCAATAACAGTTTGAGAATTATTATCACCCACATAAACATTCCTAGGTTCTACACTCTTATAGTTGTAAAACCAAGATTTTATGGGACTCGTGTAAAATGTACAACCTGAATCTAATAGCCAGTCCTTATTAGTTTCATCACTTGTTACAATCATCACATGTAGGCTATCTAACTCAGATCCTATAGTAGCATTATTCAGTTCTCCATTGCTTTGATCATTTTGTTTCTTTTTCCAATTAAAGCAATTCCTTTTAAAGTGCCCTAATTTTCCACATTGATAGCACTTTTTATTACTCGTCTTTAGATTTTGATCTTCCCTTTTATACTTCTCTGTTGAGAAAAAAATTCTCTTTTCAGATCTTCTCCTAACAAACATACTTTCCTCTCTAGAGTTAGATTTATGTTCATTTATAACTTTTAAATCTCTAGCTCTCAATGCATCTATCACAATAGCTTGTGTCAATTTATCCATTGAGTATTTTATAGCATTCTTCACATCTGTATGGGACTCAGGCAAAAAATTTAATAAAATCACAACAAGGCCTTCATCATCAAACTTTTTATCATTATGTGACAGACTCTTAACAATAATGCTAAAGTTACTCAAGTTCACATCTAAATCCTTTCCAAGATCCATTCTGAAACTAAACAGTTTTTCCAAAATATAAATTTTGTTTGGAAAAGTTTTAGTCAGAAACATGGTGTTGAGTGCAGTCCATAAAGTCCTAGCAGTTTCAGCCTCATCTACTTGTCTAATAATATTATCAGATAAATACAAGATTATTGAACTATATACAATTTCATCAATCTCTTCAATTTTATCGGGTTTAACTTTAAGTTCATCAGAAAAAGTTTCAAGATCATCAAGGGCTTTAACAACCCTTTGTTGGACCATAATGACCCTCATTTTCTGCTTCCATATTGAGGAATCCCCTTTTTCAACGAATTGTGATAACTCGACATTCGAACCCATTAAAGATTCTGTAAAGGGTGGCTTGTACTCATGGATGTAGTTTGATCTTTAATTATAGATTAACTATTAGGCAGAAAAGGTTTTTTTCTTAAAAAAAAAAAAAATTGAAGCTAGAAACAGTTACATTGATATAGAAATCGAAGCAGAAATCAATGATGAATTGTATCAGTATCAGTGTTTAATACAAAGATAACAATTATATTGAAGAATTGCACAATATAGTCAAGAATCTCAGATATACAATGTGTTAACTAAGATAGACATATACATATGCAAATTAAACATAATTTCTATGCAGAAACAACATTTCATATATATAACATCTATCATGCACACCAATGTAAAAAATCAACTGGTTAGAGATATGAAGCTATCTCACCAAACACTGTTGAAAAATAGTAAAGAAGACTCTCAAGAACCATGTTCAGGAATCAAGAATCCACTCAATCACTAGAGATCAATTCAGTCGGTGTACCGCCACAGAGTCAATTACTAATATCACCGCAAAGAAAAGTAATCAGTAATCACTTTAACAAATTTAAAAGGATGAACGATAGATCCCAAGGATGACCCAAAGAATAAATTATTTTTCCTTTAAAAAAAAAAATCTCAGAAACCCTAATGGCTCTGATACTAGTTTGTAAGGATTTTAATAAAATAATTCGATGAAAAATTGAAGCATAACACAACCATAAGAGAAATATTTAACGTAAAACGTAAAATAACACTAAGTTGTTGATCCAGTTCAGCTAAAGACCTAATCTGGGGGGCTCAGAGACTATAGCCCTTTCCATGAGGGCAAAATAGCATTCCAAGAGAGAGTATAGTGTACATTAAACCACTCAGAACACTGGTATGATCATCGATCCTTATGTATCTACAAAATCAAGACAAAATCCTCTAACACAAAGAACCCTCAACCATCCTAAACAAACTTTAGAACAACACAGACTACAAATAGCCTAGAGTTACTGAAGTAGGGCTAATATTATAGGATTAATCACCAACACTGATTTACAGTGAAGGATTTCAACACCAAACAGAAGAAGAAAGAAAAAAAATCTTGTAACAAGAAGAGTCTAGAGAAAAAAATGAAAGAAGCAGTTCAAAACCAAAAGTGATGCTACAATACCCGTCAAAACCAAGTTGACTCAAAAATGGTTTTGTCAAGAATAGATCTCAGCCATTCATTTGATCAGACGATTATTGTCATTCATCAACAAGCACAATCCGTGTCATACCCAAAGGGCCATTTGGAGGTTGTCATGTGGGCAATCCATAATCCAAATTAATAGCACCAATTTAATAGTGTTTGGAGAAGCACACATTTTCAAAATTCTAATATAGAGTCTCTATCAAAAGTTTATAATTTATAAAACTCATTAATTGTAGAGCATGCAATTTATTAATAATAAAACTATTATTATATTTACTATAATAGGTATAATTATGTTTGTTCTTGCTACTTAATTGGTTTATGATATACCTTGTTGAATCCTAAATTTTATTTTAATAAAATAAATGAAGATATTTTTATTTTTTTGGCATATTCGAATGTATAAGCACATAAATGTTTGCTACACGTACATGTCATGGATATAACTTGAAAATATTATTTAATTATGCATAGTTTAGTGCATTAAATATTTCGCTAGTATGATTCAAATTACTATTGCTTGCTCAAAGCAATACTTAGCCGTAACTTAATCTATCGTTGCATTTTGTTCTTTCCAATGGCCAACTGTTAGTTTTAAAGAATTTAGATTATAGTAGTAAAAATAGTAACCTCGGGTAAAAAAATAAATAAATAAATATATCAGCATAAATTAGTAACCATGATAAAATTGAAGCCATTGTTGCTAGATGCCTTGCGATAAAGATTTGTAGTATCATCTTGTAATAATACATTTTTGTTGGTAAAATAATTTTTTAAACATCTTTTTATTAATTTTGACTTTATGTATAAATTTAATTTTATTATCAGTAATTGTTGACCCCAAAAAATGTATCAACGGTGTGGCCAACGGATCCCAAAGCCCCTTACGTCTACGTAAGCTGAACCCCGACACACTTGGGCAAATCGTCGATTAAGTTAGTTAGATAAATAATTTTGGGTGTGGGGGAGCTCAAGACGTGAGCCTTCAGTTTAAAAAAAAAAAGGGGTCGACTTGGGAGTGGAGTATCAAGTGTATAAAGCAAGGATATATGTCTTAGAATCTAAACTTGAAATAACCTTCAATGGTATTGAGTGTGAGTTTTTATACTTGAGTAAGGTAAATGGGGCCCGTCGAATGAAAGAACATGTGGCCTCAACAGGTCAATTGACCCTTCTTGTCGCGTGTATCAATCAATCAATCGAGACATTAAATGCTAAGACATCTTTCGTATCTATAAGTCCTAGTCGTTGCAAGTGAGCTTTGACCATGTAGGTATGTAAAGGCGGCGTTAGCAGTGTGTTGTCTTGTCAATCATTTCACCACAAGATCTGCTAGTGATCTCACTACCGCCTCGTCTGGACTGGCTCCTACATGGGGTGCTTGCTCAAATGGGATCGGTCTGAATTAGTGTCATGGGAAAAAGGGTCGCCTCCATGCACATATCAGGGTCGTCCATGTTGCCACGTAAAAGTGCGGGGACCCTTACCGTTGCCCACATAGTCCAATTTAGGTATGATTATTTATATGAGTAACAGTAATCTTGGTAAAAATTAAAAAAATTCGTATATTGTGCTGGGTAATTCAATGAGTTCATGCTGAGTCAGAACTCGTCTCATACACGAACTACCATACAAGGTATGTATACATTCTATTTGTTTTAACTTTTCATATGAATATCTATACTCTTGAAAATGAGTTTTGGTATAAAAAATTGATTTAATTGCATCATTATCAATTCTCTTTATGCTTACTTCTCTTCTTTCTATCTTGGAAAGATTCATGTAAATATTGTTTGATATTCTTTTATCTTCGTACTTGTGAAAAATACTAACATCTTTCTTGGAGATTCTTGTGCATCCATTGGGTAACATATTGAAGAAATTTTTCTTGTGCAAGAAGAAAAAAAATCAACTCTATATATGGTTGGGCGATTTTCACTAGTGAAATCGCGATTTAGTGACTTTATAGTTCAAACTCACCTCTAGTGAACTCTTGACTCAGTGACTTTATAGTTCAAACATTTGGACTCACTAATTAATAGATGAATCAGTCATTTCACTCTATCATACAAGATTATGATTGATTACTTATCATCTTAGTATTAGGGATGGCAGTGGGGCGGGTTCGAGGCGGGGCACCCCCGCCCCACCCCGCCCCGCGAAGGCAATCCTCCACCCCGTCCCATGCTTCGTCACACCCTAGACGGGGCGGGGCGTGGGGAGGGACGGGGCGGGGCGGGGCGACGATTTGCCCCGTTTACCGCCCCATTTAAATTTTTAATTTTTTTTGTAATTATTTTAATTTTTTAATTTTTATGCCCCGCCCCGCCCCGTAACCCGTGGCGGGGCGTCGCCCCATGCCCCGCCCCGTCCCGCCCCGCCACGCCACCCCATCGGGGCGGCTTTTTTAGGCGGGACGGGGGCGGGGCAGGGTAAATTGTCATCCCTACTTAGTATTTTAATTAGAGAAGGAAAACTCGAAGTAATCTGAAATTTATTGGACATTTTCCTTATCAATTTAAAAGATTATCTAGGATTATGTTTTACTCTGATCAAAACTTATTTCCCACTTTCTTGTAGGATATTTCAAATAGAAGACTTATATTCTTACGGGGTCTTCTCTTCAATTAATATAGGACATATGGACTTCCTACTAGACGTGGAAGTACTTACTCTCATTTTTGCCCGACGGCTTGTGGGCAAAGGTCAAGAAAATCTTTTGAATGTTTTGAACAAAATATCTGGTCACGGGATTATAATTGGGATTTGAGACCTTCATTCTTGAAGAGCACATTGAATCCATATATAGCAAAGGCATTTCAGCATTAAAATAAGAATGAAATTTTATTCTAATTTTTGGTGAAGTTCGGGTGCAATCATAGGAGTGATGGTAGAACAAGTTCATTGACTTGGTTCCACTCAAGGAATCAAGAAAGCGTATAACGAGAGAAGTTAGTTTTTTCTTGATTTTTCTGGTTTTATTTGTAATTCTAAAATTTCTTTGGAATGTTTTTATCCATTTTTTTCCAATATAGTGCATTAATTACTCATAGCATGGCGTGCGTAGGTGTTTTTCCTAAGGATTTACTATGTTATATTGCATATTTCATACTTGAGTAATTTTTATTGCGATATTACTAATGTATTAATAAATCACTAAATTATGTACGTCGTGGACTAGTTAGAACCAGTATTCTAAAAGGATCATTTAAGCGGAGACTAGGCACAAGACTTGGACGAATAAGTGTGCACAAGCCTTACACATGGACGTGATTGGAGTCAAAATCTGTTGACCACACTTCCCCATCGGAAACCAAGGTCAACATTAACATTTGCATGTTATATAGTAACTTTTAAACATATTTTAGTATGTGATGGATCACTGTAAGGAAAATACAAGCTCGAAACATCAAAGAATATCACAGAACATAAATCATAAAGCAATGAAGATTGGTTTCAACACTCGAGCAACATTTCATGTACTTTAATGAAACAGAATTTCATGACAATCATCGAAGAAATAATATCAAAAGATATTTTCAAATGAGATTTAGAATATGTTGAGACATTCATCCAAGGACTAGTCCATGAACTGTAGTATTCTACAATTTCCAGATTTCTTTTCTAATGATGACTTATTTTCCAAAATCTTGACATTCCAGCCTGATTCAATTAAAAAAATTAAATCATTTAAATTTACTATCCATCTGTAAATTGAAGGAGTAAACTTATTGTAATTATGGAAGCCAAAAAAATAAAAATTGGCCCAAGGTTTATTTACAGCTTGAAAGCTTTTATAGAAGTTGAATGAGCTGCACTATATGACCGGAGGATCTCTCAGCGTATAAATAGTAGATTTCGGAAATTCCCATATTCTCATATAAGTTGAGTGAGCAGATTTGCGAATCTTGAACAAGGCAGGGCCTTCTGGCTCTGGATCTCGGTTTCTTTATAACATTAAACATGAGTAATTCTGTCATCATGGTTTAATTCATTACAAGTCAGAACAACTACAAATTAACTTTTAAGTACATAATGAAGCTGCTGCTGATCAATTTTGAGGCAATAAAGTTGGAGAAATCTTCTAATAAAGGCCAATGTCCTTGCCATTGTATGCAATAGGAGCATACATCCACAGATCATCGGAGCTTAATAACTGCAAACAAGTATAAATTTAGATTTGTATTCTAAACATGGTTATTAATTTCTCTCAGTAGTTAATGGATTAAGGAGGAAAAATAAGCTAAAATCTTTTCTATCGTCCAGTTGTGTTGAGAGTTGACTACTAAGTAACTAACATGTTCTATATCTTGGATAAAGTAAAGGAAGATGAAGAGTAATACATTTTTAGCCATACCTTAATTTGAACCTGTAAAAACTTTACATAATGGACAGCCTCTTCGAGCATTGTGATAATGTCAACCTAATGCATTCCATTTCGAAACTTAGTTTTGTGGAATTTTAAGTTGTACTTTGATTCTAGGACAAAATTAACTTGGTAGAATTGATTAGTACAAGTTAATGTTTTACCTTTGTTCCATTTGGGACAATGTTCTGCAAGATTCTCAATCTCTCATTAATCATTTCTCTTCTTTTCTGCAAAATTGGATAACATGGGATCAGAAATCCTCGAATGACTCACCGAGAATGTATATAACCTTATTCCGATCATGTCAAGTTATTACATACCTTTGCATAAAGGCTTTGAGGATCAGTTGCAGAACCCCTGCTGGCTCTTGCTTTTCCATTTGATTTCAGGCTGTCTGAGGCTTTGGATTTTGAATTTTCCCCTTTATTTAGTTCTTGATAACCATTGCAGTCATCCTCTGAGATGCAACTACTGGAAGTCGGGCCACTTCCTCCACCATTAGTCTCTTTTAATTTTTCGTTGCTATTTTGAGTAACTTTCGTGTTCTTCTTCCTTGATGCCTGCACACATTGATTTAATTAATCCTTTAGATACAGTATAAAAACATAACAAGAAAATTTAAACATGGTTGAACTGATTCTACTCACAGTTGCAGAAACCCTAGATTTTTTCTTACGACTTTCGTATGAATTTTCCTCCATTTTTTCTTCTAGAGTTTCAGACTTCCTCTTGAACTGCATTTCCTTGACATAATCACCCATTTCTGCATAGCCCATTTTTCCACTGCCTAAATGGTCTTCCATCAAATGATTTTCAGAAAAATCCGGAATCATTAATAAATTATGATCATCGGTTGTGTCACTTATTACACGATCTGGGAAATTAACAATATTTTCTTGATTGGGAAACAAGACTATGTCAATTTCAGCACTGCTATTGCTACTTTCTTGAGAAACATTGTAAAAGATAGTAGTACCGTCAAGAATATCCGAGGGAAAGAATACAGCATCCTCAACCCCGGCAGCCACATTTTCTTCTGTATATTTAGCCAAGAAGCTCAACCCATTTTCAACTTCATTCGAAAACAAGTCATTGCCATGCAAATTCAGCATGAAATCAGAATCTTCACTGGAAAACATTTTGCTCAATGATTCCCATTCTTCATCAAGACAGGCTCCAACAGGCTCCATTTTTTCTGCTTTTTCTTTTTTTTTTCTTTTTTTTGTTGGTAATTTATTTCAAGGAAAAGAATATTGAGAAGAAATATTTTCTTCTTGTAGGAAATTCAATCGCATATTTATACCTAGTGAAGGAAGGATGTGATGAAAAAGTGATTGACTTATTAATTAATTTGGAATATACTAAATTATATTTAAATGTTTTGTCCTAATACTCCGCAACCAACCCAAACAAGTCAACTGTGTGGGCCAAAATTAGGGAGACCAAAATACATGCAATCATAGCTTTAAAAATTTCTATCTTGGTATGCGTTAAAGCACCTTAGAATTGATTAAAAATGTTAAATGTCTTCTCCTAATCATTTGATTGTGACTTAACCTGATTCATGAATGTTAAATGATAGTTTATGAAGGTTACAAGTTCAACCTAAAATCACCTAATAGGTGGATGACGCAAAATTAAATATATCAATTAAAAGCAACAAGTCATTTTTTAATTGTTCTAAATGTTTAGTCAATCGAGTCAAATGTTTTTATGTATAAGTGCCGCAATAATAATTAAAGTAGTAAATAACAAAAGATTTGATGACGGAGAAACTCCTTCACTAGGTAAAAACTTCCGGAACAAGCAAATAATTTCTACTATAGACAATAAGAACATACAATATGATCCAGTCTAGAAAACCCACTATACTCACTGATTTAATTCCTACAATCTTCAAAACCTATTGGAACGTACTTCATTCACACTTGCTCCCGATCTTCTGGAATTATCTATCTTCTATGGAATACCAATAACACCTCGTTCTTGTACTCTTCCTATGCTTCTGGTCCAACCTCTCTCAATCTTGAGCAACCTCTGAAAGTTGTTGCGAAAATATCTTCCTAATGATATCTAGGAAGTGGGTGTTTTGAATTATATGAATTTTGATTTTTTCTCAAGCTTGTGGTTGATTGATCTCAAGAATCAAAAAGTTAATTTAGATTATTGGATGTGTTCTTGGATCTTGGAATGATGGTATGAAGATGTAGAACAATGATCAACCACCAGCAAAAATGTATTGGATATTGGGTACTTATAATATGAAGTGTTCAGGTAGTATATGATAAATAAAACTATTGAAAAACGTAAATTACGGTTTCTCGGAAAACACAATTGTTTTAGTGACAAGCGAGCAAGAGGTATGTCGCACGAGCGAAAAGTCGGACGACACGTGGACGATAATGATTTTATTTTGGACGCTCAAGTATCAGCTAGACGACATGCTAGCGTAATTCCGACGATTCTTTCTTCTCGTTCCATACTCAAACACAATGACTTCTAATTCATCTAAACAACCCTCCAATTTTAGAATTTTAAAAATGTGTAACAGCCTTATTTCTCTCCCATTTTCCTCATTTCCTTTTCCTAAATCCTCCTTAAATCTTTCCTATTTCCATCTCAAATCTTCGAGTAACCTCCAAAATCATAAAACCTATCACTTTTACATTTCAAATCTCTCAAAATTTCAATTTTCTTCCACCCAAATCGAACCTTAGTCCCCTTTTTTTCTTCTTCATTTCTCCTCTACTTCATCATTTTATTTCAATGTCGGAGTCCAAAAGAGTGGGAAAACGACTTAACAGCACCATGAGAAGATCTCTTCCGACATCCTCCGATGAAGAATTTGACATGAAACCTGAGGTGCCGCCAACCCTTTTGAAAAATCTCCAATTTTAAGTGATAAAAATTTGATTTCCCTGATTTTACTATTGAAGTACCCCTTATTTCACAAGAGGGATATTTTGATTATATGGGTTGTGTGCCAATCGCTATATTAGAAGAACATGCATATCTTTGTCTCATAAAAGAATTTTACAAAAAACTTAGTCATTACTCCTTGTTCGGATGAGATTTCTTGTTTATAAAAAACACCCACGTTACCATTAACAAAGCTCTCATCTGAGATATTCTTGAGCTTGAAACGTGTGAAACTCTTCATAAAACTCATCCCATTTCGAAGGATATAATCCTACTGAAACGTGTCGTCGAGTCACCGAGAAGAACATAGAGAATATCACCAAACTTAGTGCAATCAACTTATTCTTCCATGTAAAATTTTACAAAACATGATTGCACATATCATTCTTCCTCGAAATGGTCATCATGATAAAGTAAATAATTTTGATCTTTTCATTATCGATTCCTTTCTTCTGGGGCATAAATTAGATTTTCCAACCATTGCACTAGGTCTCATGAAGATTATTCATTCCACACGTCATGTTAAAGCTCTATTATGACATGCTTCTTACAATTTTTTTTTTAAACATTTTGATATTCCTTTAAATGATGAGACATTTGTTAAACTTCGCCCTATTGACACCATCAATATTCAAACTCTTAAACACATGAAAATACTAAAAGAACTCAATCAATGGGTAGCTCACACAAAAGGTTTCGACCCCACCTCGAGTCCTTCCACTCTATTCTTCAATGGCGATGAAGATGATGACGCCGATGATGTGCCACAAGTTCCAAATCCTCACGACATTCCGGGCTTTAGTTCCACCTTCTTCGATCGGTAGTTTCACATTTACCGATGATCACTATAATCTCCACTAGGAGCGCATTGATTTATTTACATCCTCTATTGACGATCTCGATGAAATGCTTAACCAATTGCAAGTTCAACATGCTGTCACCCAAGCCCAACAAGATGTCATTCAAGCTTAACAGACGGCAATGCAGGCTCAGCAAATGCCTTCTATGCTCACTTTTCTCCACAGCTTTCAGAGTAGTAGCTTTCGTTTACACTTCAAATCTATGTCTTGGATAAACTCTTGATTCATGTAGCTTCTTTTATGGATAACTCTATGTTTATGTTTTGAAAATCTTGTGTCGGTTTGGCTGACATTTACTTCCTATTATTTGTGACTATGATTGTGCTTTATTTGATCTATGTGTTTTCGATTTCCCACATTCATACTTTTTGCTTATACCAAAAGGGGGAAAACATATAAAATGATATGCATATATGTGTTTAACAAATATGATATAAATGTGATATGCAAATTTGATATGCTCGACTTGTATAAGATAGGGAGAATATATGTATAAAAGATAGGGGGAATATACGAATGATATGTGATATCTAAAGTTTTTATCCTTTATCAGTTTGCTGCAAATCATTTTTGTTTGTCATTTTCAAAAATAGGAAAATTATTGGCCTATAGTTGACTTTATGTTTTGATTACAACAAACAAATTATTTTTATTTTTAAAAATTCAATTTGAGTTTTCATAGTTATCTTTGTAGGGTTGATCAATTGGAGACAAAAATATCACTACCAAAAGACTCGCACCGGTGATAAGAAACGATAAAGTAAATTATGGCTGATATTGCTTTGGGGAGCAATAACTAGAATCATAACATTGTCAAATAATATCAAACAATATAACACACCTACACATACATATATCGCAACCAAAATGTTGTGCTTGTGCTAAATACCTACAAAAAAATTGCATCCAGCGACCAATATTGTTGGTTGCTAAATGTTATTTCTTGGTCGTTGGATGTTGTTTGCGACCAAATATTTGTGGTCAATTAATGGTCGTAAATCACCGTTGGTAAATCTCTTCAGCGACCACTATAGTTGGTCACTACACATGTAACCTCCAACGACCACGTATTGGTTGCTACAGGGTTTGAGTTTTGGTGGCTGATAAAGGGAAAAATTGGTTGATTTACTGTCATCAAATGGTTTTAACGACCAATATGGGTGGTCGGTAAATATATTAGGACAAAATATCTTCACGCTAACAACAACCAATAATTGGTTGGTGAAGATAATGAAATTGAGCGACCAACCTATCGTAGGTGAATAGTGCTACCTTTCTTGGACCAATCATTGGTCGGTAAACATTGGTAACTTTAGTGACCAATTATTGGTTTAGTGACCATAATTTGGTTGTAGAATTAATTTTATCAACCAATATGTGGTTGCTTTACGTATGTATCAATACTTTTATAATTAATATTTTTTGTTCCTGCTAATAATTTGTCCAATATTTCAATTTTAAACATGCACAATTACTAAATTTAACAAAAAATTGACGCTACAGAAGAAAATTGTACTACACGGATAATGAGTACTAATAGTCAAAGTATAATCATAAATGTCTAATATTTAACCACAAAAATATAAATTGTAACTTCAATAATATAATCATAGTACTACAGCACCAACTGATGGTGACGGTGGAGGCGATGGAGGCGGATCCTTGGTCAGTCCTGTAGGAGGATGCTGACTCATATCCATTCGTGCAACAAGACTTAGGATAAGTAACGCCTGTTGTTCAAGACTTTGTGTAAGCTCACTAATAGCTTTATCCTTCTGGGTAAGAATTTCCAACTGTTGCATCAATTTAGGGAGAGCTGTGACTGGGTTTCTGTATGGTTTATGCGGAGCAAGTCCAATCCCAAAAATAGTCCCAGAACTCTTACCAAGAACTTGAGCACATATTTCTGCTTCATCCATGATAGTTGCTTCATCTTCTAGCTCTGCTTGTAATTGTTGTAACTCCACCATTTCTTTCTATTATACAATATCAAAAGGTTGTTAAAGTAAATAATATTAATGTTAAGATCTTTGTGTAATAAGTGATATATCTTACATATCGGGACTTAGCTAGTTGGTTATCTCATCCTTTTGATGTGGAATGCATCCTCCTAAACAATTCAATATGTCCAACTGATTCTTCCTTCCTACACTAAAAAGGTGGAGAAAAGGTCACAATACAGCCAAATTAGCAGCATATTATTGATAACCTCAACATAATTAGACAAATAGTTAAGAGTATAAAACCTATCTAAGTTGAAATTCAACCAAATATAAAGCAATTTACTTGTAAGGATTACGTGGACCACCAAGCTCTTCTAACAATTTCAGTATTATATAGTCAGGGTCCCAGCTTCTATAGTTGAAGATCAACAAGAAGTCATCTCAACCAACATCTAACATCATCACACTTTAGAATATATCGCGGAATATAATGCTATTATGAGACCCCTCACTATATTTTTTTGTTGGCCTCAGGGACTGAAAAACATATCCAGCAGCATTTCAAAAACATTCTAATGAAAGATCTATTCTATTAAACATGATTAAGCACAACAAATATTTTTACTACATTCAGTATTTTCAAAAATCAAGTCCACTTTTTGAATATGTATTCTATGAAGGGCACTTAGAAGTTAAAATAGTAAAGTAAAATTAAACACGAAATAATTAAGTCGGATCAACCAAAAGACAGTTAATTATTCTGATTTCAACTAAAGGAAGCACATTAAAAAAATTAAAGAAAGCCTCATACTGAAGCCTAAACTGGGAAAAAAAACCTATTTCATCATCTAAGTCCAAAGGGTTATAATTCTAGCATAGTGAGCAACGATAAGTGGACTCGTGATATATTAACAACAATCAATAAAACCCTTTCAGCTTAAGAAAATTGAATGCTATATAACCAATGTGAAGGAAAACATCTGTCGGTTGGGATCTAGCATAAGGAGACTCTTAGCGTATCCCAAATTAGCCGAGTACAATTGCGATGTGCGCATATAGAATGAAATCAAAATCATTTGTTTAAACCAAAAAAATAAATACGATTGATGTGCAAAATGAAGACTGATTGAAGAACACAAAATCTGCTTAGATGAAACCGAAATTTGCTGATGAAAAATTGATGCTGTGTCAATTGAAGAATCTGAGTTAGGTTTGGGTGTGATTAAGATGAAGCGGCAAAGCGAGGGTGAGATTAATTTTGGTGAAAACATTTTGAAGGCAAAGAGAAGATTTACGTGGGTTATGGAGGGTTTTTTTTATTTTTGTTAAATAAATAAATAAATTGTCTTTTCTCTTATTCTTTTTAATTATCTTTTAACTTCAAATATATATTTTGTAGGGAAAAATTAAATATAATACTCACAACTATAAGTGTTTTTTTAAATTGATGACTTGTAGGGAAAAAGAGGAAGAATAAGATAAAAGATGATTTGCATAGAAAAAAATTGTTCCTAAACAATAGTTTTATGAAAAGAAATGGTTTTTTTTTTTCTTTTAATTTTCTATGTTGACACCAATACTCAAAATAAAAGAAGATAATGTATTAAACCGAAGTAAAACTATCCTAAAGCTAAATTCAAATAAAAAATTATGAATCTTCAAGCGTCATTCAAACTTTACAATCAATGTAATATAAATACACAATCATAGAAACAAGGCTAAGAAAATACCATTAGAAATTCTTTCAAAAACCAATACAAATGATTAAAAAATAATGAGTAAAAAATTCGATTTTATGTATCGAGAGAAGCGATGATACCGGAGAAGATGAGATTTTCTATTTGTTTCTCAATTCTCTCACCTCAACTCATCTCAAGTTTCAAATCTTTCATCATTCACAATGTACTAAAATGGATAGAAGATGAGATTCTCTATGTTGTATTGCTAGTTTTCTTTTTCGTTTTTAACTGATATGCCGTATTGCTCTTGAAAATTGATTCATCTGGAATTTTTTGATGGTTAATTGATTTTGGGCCAAGCTCGAACCGCTAATTTGAATTAAAAGAACCGATAATGAAACATGGTGTCAATCTGCTTAGTTTTGAAATTTTGTTGTTCGATTTGGATTGCAGCTAACCCAATTCAATTAGTAAAGGACGATGTGTTTAATTTATGGTAGAATACTTTAAAACTACATAAACATGGTCTCGGTCTGTTTATTTGGCTAGAAAAGGCCAAAATCATTTAAAAAAGCAGGAATTTTATTGCACCAAATATTATAGCGACCACTACATCGGTGGTTGCAGAAGATTAGGTTCAGGGACCATTTAGTGGTCGCTGGAGTGGAGTGGTATAATGCAACCATTACTATTGGTCGCTAGAAAATGCCAAAATCATTTAAAAAAAGGGGAAATTTATTGCGCCAAATGTTTTGGCGACCACTACATCGGTGGTTGCAGAAGATTAGGTTCAAGGACCATTTAGTGGTCGCTGGAGTGGAGTGGTATACTGCAACCATTACTATTGGTCGCTAGGAAATGCCAAAATCATTTAAAAAAAAGGGGAAATTTATTGCGCCTAATGTTTTGGCGACCACTACGTCGGTGGTTGCAGAAGATTAGGTTCAGGGACCATTTAGTGCTAGAGTGGAGTGGTATACTGCAACCATTACTATTGATCACTAGAAAATGCCCAAATCATTTTAAAAAGGGGGAAATTTATTGCGCCAAATGTTTTGGTGACCACGACATCAGTGGTTGTAGAAGATTAGGTTCAAGGACCATTCAGTGGTTGTTAGAGCAGTCTTCATATGTTGGAAAATTTTTGCTCTTTTTCCGTACTACCTTTACCAACCAATCAAATGTATGGTCCCCAATTCTCTAAATTGACGATCAAACATTGGTCACAATAGAACATAACAAAATTAGTCCAATTTTACCAGATCAAAACATATACCAACCATTAGTTGGTAACTGATCGTGTCTTATAGCAACCATGTTGTATTGGTCACCCACCCCTCCTATAGTCAGAGAGGCCACTGCTTGTGCTCGTGCCTTCGAATTTACCAAGTAAAAAAACACTTTATTTATTTTCTTGAAGATAAAATTCAGCATACAATGAGGAACATATTAACCAATTAAGTCTATTATGGTAAAAATAGTACTATTTATATTATTTATAAATTGCATGCTTTACAACCAACAAATTGTATAAATAATAAACTTGTGATAGGGACTGCATTAGAAAAACATTATTGGACATTTAGAAATTGATCTCTATATCAATACTTCTCAAATCAACAGCTGGAAATTTAGTCTGAACTCTCGGCAGTCGGCAGCGTCAGTTATGGGAAAATATTAAACTAATACTTTGATTTAATAAGTTAATGAAATATTTACATACCAGAAACCGGGTATTTTAATATTTAAAAGCTACTGAGTTATTTATAACTTGGCACAAAGATTTAATATAAAAACCATAATACTGCTATAATGTAATGAAAAGATAGGGTTATCCTATTAAAATAATAGTTTAAAGTTGGTTAAGCTTAATAAATACTTTCTTGAACTCAATACGGACTTAAAGAGGTCAAGTTACTTAAATTATAGGTTATGCATCATAAAATTATTTTAAAAAAAAAGCAAGTTAGGTTTTGTAATTGTCAAAGTCAATATGCCGTTAGTGTTAAGGTTTGAGATTTCATCTTAAAAGGTCAACTTTATTAAGAGGAGTAGCTCAAACCCTTATAAAGGTCTATATTTTTATCTTTATTCGATATGGGATTCTATCTCTTAACATGTCCCAACAAGATTGTGGCTCGTTTCGAGCAGACCAATCTTGAAATTTGTGTGCTCAATTTTTTTGAGTCTTAATTGGATCGAATAGCTCATTGGAGCATAACACACTCTGATATCATGTTAAAATTTTGGGTTCCATCTTAAAAGGTCAACCTTATTAAGGAGAATAACTCAAACTCTTATAAATTGGTCTATATTTTCCTCTTTATTCGATGTGAGATTATCTATATCATGCCCCCTCAAGATAATGTCTCGTTTGAGTAAATCAATCTTGAAATCCGAATGCTCAATTTTTGTTTTGGGGTTCCATCTTAAAATGTCAACTTTATTAAGAGAAGTAGCCAAACTTTTATAAATTAGTTTATATTTTCATCTTTATTCGATATACGCTATTATCGCTTAACATGCCCCCGCAAGATGGTGGCTCGTTTGAATAGACCAATCTTGAAATCTGCGTGCTAAATTTTTTTTGAATCTTAATCGGATCGAATTATTCGTTAGAGACTAATGGGTTCTGATATCATATTAATGTTTGGGGTTCCATCTTAAAAGATTGTTAGGACTTGAGGTTTCATCTTAAAAGGTCAACCTTATTAAAAGGAGTAGCCCAAACTCTTATAAATTGATCTATGATTTCATCTTTATTCGATGTGAGATTTTTATCTCTGACATGCCACCGCAAGACGATGAATCATTTTGAGCAGACCAATCTTGAAATTCGTGTACTCATTTTTTGAGTCTTAATAAGATCAAATTGCTAGTTGGAGTTTAATGAGATTTGATACCATGTTAATAATTGGAGGGCATGTTAGGGATAAAATCTCACATCGAATAAAGATCAAAATATAGACTAATTTATAAAAGTTTGAGTTACTTCTCTTAACAGGTTGATATTTTAAGATGGAACCCCAAATCTTAACATGGTATCAGAGCCCATTAAGTTCCAACGAGCCATATAATCCGATTAAAAGTCAAAAAAATTGAACACACGTATTTCAAGATTGATTTACTCAAACGAGACACCAATTTGTGGGGACATGTTAAGAATAAAATTTCATATCAAATAAAGATGAAAATATACACCAATTTATAAGAATTTGAGCTACTTTTCTTAACAATGTTGACCTTTTAAGATAGAACCCTGAATCTCAACATGGTATTAGAGTCCGTTAAGTTCCAACGAGTAATTCGATCTGATTAAGACTAAAAAAAATCGAGCACACGAATTTAAAAATTGGTCTGCTCAAACGAGCCACAATCTTGCGGGAGTATGTTAAGGGATAAAATCTCATATCGAATAAAGATGAAAACATTGATCAATTTATAAGAGTTTGAACTACTCCTCATAATAAAGATAATCTTCTAAGATGGTAGCCAAAATCTTAAAAGTTAGTTCCCTTAAATAAAAAAATATTAAACTATTAGGATAACATTATCGTTTTTTGTGAAACACTTTTATTGTGTTATTACTTTTTTGTATATTGTGAAACTTTCAAATAATTATAATTAGATCAATATATAAGGTTAAACGTATTTAGATTGTTACCAAATTAACAGAGTAGTACACCTCCTCAATCGCGAATTATTAATCAAATTATTTGATTAGATTGTCAACTCCTTATTTAATTCATTCAAAAATTTTAATGAATTACTTTCTATTAAATTCATTAGCTTTTGGGAGAACCAGCTAACAAATTTTTCTCTCATATTACATGGACTTCAACATCACTCATTATTACCAATGAGATTGAAAATTACATTAAAGAAGAAAAATTAATACGAGACCAATTTCTATTTTCTATCTTCAATCTAGTACTCTGAATGGTCTGGCTTATATGGACCACACCAATCAAACCTAGATGCTGTGTGAACGCAAATGCCCAGAGCTCTACGCATTTTGATACTTTAGTAATTCATGTTTACTCTCTTATATCATTAGTTTATTTAAAAGTACAGTTTGGAAACTCCTCTAAAGAGCATGTCAAGGACAGTTTTAGCCCTGTTTGATGACCATTTTTAAAAAAAAATATTGTTTTAAATAATGAATTTCTAAGAATGTGTGGTTAAAAAGTATGGAAAAATTTTGGGCTTAAGTAATATTTTATTGTGTGAATTTATGGTTAAAAATGAGTTTATAGAAAGAAAAAAAAGAGTTTTGAGATGATGAGACTAACCGGGGTTTAATATACGCTATAAAGGTTTTTTATTTTTTATTTTTTTAATCATAGATACTTAGGGTTTGACCTTTATAACATCACTTGGTCTACTATTGAATCTACTAACACAACGTATGATATAATTGCACTAAAAAAGTTAATCACAAATTACATGTTACTAAATTATAAAAGTGATGTAGAACAAAATCGAACTAGAACGAGATTAAGAAACAAAGAAAAAGAAGAAGAAGAAGAGAGACAATAACGAAAAATTAGAGGGACAAAATATAAATTTATTTCATTATCAAAGTGTAAGTATTATAATGAATAGACACTCTCTACATAGCGTTGAGACAAACCTAATTCAGAAAGGAAACAAAGGAATAAACCTAATTTAAGTATACTAGAAGATCTGCAAAAAAAAATCTAAGTCAAAACAAGAAAACTAAAATAAACTATATAAATATAAGGGAAAATTGCAGCAGCGATCCCTAACTTTTTCAATTTTTGCAGACTTTGCCCTAACCTTCATAAATATGCTAGCAGAGGTCCCTAACCTTTCATAAATATGCAGTTGGGGTCCATTTAGATGGAAACCGTCCAAAACACTGTCAGTTGACCTGGAAAGTATTTTGACCATTTTGGGGAGGGG
>CAIGRN010113739.1:0-13019 GCA_903798345.1 Fraxinus anomala | reverse complement strand
TGACTATTGTAATAGAATAATTTAAGTAATTTTGCATTTTGAATTGGTTTTTTAGTTTTTTTTTTTTTTTTAATTCCCGTGACAAAATCTCCAACTTCTACGCATTTCCTTCTTGTATTAAGACTTGGTAATTATTTAGTGCGGATATTGATATACACATTTTTCAATCCGACTTACTAAAACCCATCATCATTGTCTTCGAATACATTGAAGGGAGAAATGATCTCTATATGGAATTGAACAAGTTCTTAGAATTAAGTTCTTTCCGAAAGATAAATCTTCTATAAAATAGGCAAATACTTGAGAAAATTGTACAAGCAGACGTCATTTTCCTATGAAACAAATAAATTGACAGGCCGGCAAGTTGATTCATGAATTGACATAGTTTCCTTCGTCCAGCTAGAATATACCAAGACAGAACAATGGGGCCAACAATAGAAAACCAAAGGATCATACTAACAAACATAGGCCATCTTATTTCTTAAAAGTTTTTAGCTCAGTGCGATTGCCATTTTTCGCTATCAGCACGCTAGTATTTACAACGAAAGCACTGAATAACCTCCTATGGCTCTTAGGGTAACATGAATTGTACAGTATAGACAGTATTAAGGAATAAAAATACGTTAAAATCTTATATATTATACCACCCTGAGACAAATCTAGTTGCTATCTATATATGAAAATTGAGCATGTGTTATGCCTTTGGTGAGAAAATGAATCCAGGCCTACACGTTAAGTGTCGTGTTGAATACTAAATTTAAATAAATAAAAGTTTATCATCTCTAAGAGTTGAAGCCATGCCCTCAATTTTTTGTATATATATGGAAGTCACATGCCAGTACATGGCAAAGCAAAAGTTTTGCAAAATGGAATTTCCTCTAGTATTCATGTTTACACTTTTTGCTGTGACATTTTTAGTCTCAGGAGAAAGATCGACTTACATTGTCCACATGGACAAGTCTTTCATGCCCGAAGCTTATTCTCACCACACACACTGGTATTCCTCCACAGTTGATTCCCTAAAATCAAATGGTCAGAATCCAAACCCACCAAGCCTTGTTTATACTTACGACAATGCATTTCATGGGTTTAGTGCTGTTTTGTCTAAACAAGAACTCGAACATCTTAAGAAATTACCAGGGTTTGTCTCAGCTTATAATGATAGAGTTGTTACACTTGACACTACTCACACTTTTGAATTCCTGTCTCTGAATCCTTCCACAGGATTATGGCCTGCTTCTGAATATGGAAAAGATGTAATTGTGGGGGTGATTGATACTGGCGTCTGGCCGGAAAGTTTAAGCTACAATGACGATGGAATGGGGGATATTCCAGCAAGGTGGAAGGGAATTTGTGAGGAGGGACAAGAATTTAGTGCTTCATTGTGTAACAAAAAGCTTATTGGAGTCCGGTACTTCAACAAGGGAGTTATAGCTGCAAATCCTAATACAACATTGAGTATGATTTCTGGAAGGGATACTCTGGGCCATGGCACACACACCTCGTCCACCGTTGCAGGAAATTACGTCGAGGGTGCTTCAGTTTTCGGTTATGCCATGGGAACAGCACGAGGGATGGCCACACGTGCTCACCTGGCGACGTACAAGGTCATTTGGGACGAAGGGCGATATGCTTCTGACGTTCTCGCTGGTATGGACCAAGCTGTTGCTGATGGTGTTGATGTTATATCGATTTCAATGGGATTCGATGAAGTGCCTCTGTATCAAGACCCTATTGCAATAGCCTCATTTGGTGCAATGGAGAAAGGTGTAATTGTTTCCTCTTCAGCTGGAAATGAACATGATATTGGAAGTTTACACAATGGAATTCCTTGGGTTTTGACAGTTGCAGCAGGTTCGATCGACCGATTGTTTGCCGGAACATTGATTCTAGGAAATGGCATGTCCATCAAGGGGTGGAGTGTCTTCCCTGCACCAGCCCTGGTCAAGGATGCATCTCTTATTTACAACAAAACAATTTCTTCTTGTAATTCAATTAAGGCATTGTCTTCCGTTCGCAATGGGATAGTCATATGTGAAAATGGCTCATTCTATGATCAAGTTTCCTATGTCTCACAATCAAATGCTGTCGCTGGTATCTTCATCTCGGATGAGATGTTTGAGGACAGTCTTTTTACCTTTCCGGGAGTTGTGATCAGCTCCGTGGATGCTCCAGCTCTCATCCATTATGTCAGAAAAGGTGCAAAGCCTGTTGCCAGCATCAAGTTCCAACAAACATTTTTCGGGGCAAAACCGGCCCCCGTGGTGGCTTCTTATACCTCACGTGGCCCTGCCCCAAGCTATCCCGGCGTCCTAAAACCGGACGTGATGGCACCAGGAACATTAGTCCTAGCATCCTGGATTCCAGATTCTGTAACAGCAAACATTGGTTCCAATATTGCTTTAACTAGTGATTATAACATGATTTCTGGTACATCCATGGCATGCCCTCATGCTGCAGGCATTGCTGCACTTCTTAAAGGAGCGCACCCTGAATGGTCTCCAGCCGCCATCCGCTCCGCCATGATGACAACTGCAAGCCCATTTGATAACACGGAAAATTACATTCGAGATTTGGGCATAGACAAAGAAATTGCTACACCTCTAGCTATGGGAGCAGGACAAGTAAAACCAAACGATGCCCTTAATCCCGGCCTCATATACGATGCCATGCCCCAAGATTACATCAATCTACTCTGCTCGATGAATTTCACGAAAAAACAAATCAAGACCATCACAAGATCAAGCTACACTTGCTCAAATCCGTCCTCCGACCTCAATTACCCATCCTTTATAGCCTTGTACACCAATAGAACAACCACTAAGCTGGTTCAGAAATTCCAGAGGACCGTTACGAATGTTGGAGATGCTGTGGCAACGTACAAGGTTAAGGTGACAGCACCAGAAGGTTCTATTGTTAAAGTATACCCAACAACATTGGCATTTGGAGAGGAATATCAGAAACAAAGCTATACTGTTACTATAAGTTACCGGGGGAATAGTTCAGGAAAAGTTACATTTGGTTCACTGATTTGGGTTGAGGATAATGAAAAGTATGCTGTGAGGAGTCCTATTGTTATTTCCCCTATGATTAAGACTTGGTGATCATTTATTTGATCTTACAATGTTGTGAAGTTCCATTTCAAGAGAGCTTTCAATTATTTGAAATGGTGTAAGTTTGAAAGATGTAATAAGTGCTTATTTTCTGCAGTTCTTCTTTTCATCATAGTAATGACTTTCAATGATTTGAAATGGTGTAAGTTTGAAAGATGTAGTAAGTACTTATTTTCTGCAGTTCTTTTTTTCATCGTAGTAATGAAAACAGATTTTCCACTACAGCCAACTTCAAAATCAATAACATAGATGGAATAACCTAATTTTAATAAGCCTTAAAATTGAATGAGATCATTAAGAATAAAAATGAAGTCAAATGACAAAATTGAATTTCCTTTAAACCCTTAAGATGCCTAGTTAGCATGAAACCCCTTCTTCTTAATTTTTATTTTTTATTTTTTGAGTAATTGTTAGACATGAAATTTGTTGCAATTGATTAGCCAAATCTATCAATTTCTCTAGGCTCAATTGGATAATATATATCAACTGGGAATATTATGTGACAATGAGAAAATGAAATGAATTTTTAAATGTGAGGTTGATAGAAAATGAAACTATGTTGTGATGGAAGACATTCTAACAAGAACCATATAAAGACATTCTAACAAGAACCATATAAATTTTTGATATGTTATTTTATAATGGAAATTATTAAGGAATCTATTTCTTAGAAGGATAAATACAAACAAAGCATGCATCATCACAAAATTATATATGACACCGTTGTATGAGTTTATATGGCAGTGTATATCCATTTATTTTGCAGTTTTGTATGAGTTTACAACCTTATCACTTCGATAATCTTTGATCACTTTACCACTCCATCGGCTCACACAATAACTTTTGTCGTCGAGGTATGGTGTGCTAATAAAAACACTTCTAAACACATTCTTTACTACCTTAAATTATAAAATATCTAGTCTTCATTACAGGTTGCTTGTTTCCTATTCAATTTAGCCAAATATTGATTGATAAGGCTGTAAGAAAGTATAAGCATACTTCTTAATAAGGTGTTTACTTTTGGAGTGAATAAGGATGGTGCAATACTAAAAAATTAAAGGTGAAATGTTTGATAAGACTTATAAACTTGACTTACAAAATAGAGTGGTCCTTTTTTCTTTTTCTTTCTTTTTTTTTTAAAAAAAAAAAATTGCTGAAAAAATTGCCATCATAAGTAAAACCAAAATTTGAGATACTTGGGGCAAAAAGCAAGATTTTGAGATCAATTCAAAGTTGTCTTGAAGCATTTGAAGACTAATCACATGATGCGGGATTGATGGGGAGCATTAAGTGCGCGATTGGAGAAAATTCACAAGTTTCGAGAGTGAATTTCAACTTTTGAGAAGTTTAGAGAGTTATTTGCACACTTTCAAAACTTGAAGATGACCAATCGTGGATGACTATAGAGATTGAAGATCAACATGAAAACTTTTAAGAGTTTCGGATCAATATTGAAAATTTCGACAACAAAGGACCAAAATCGTATGAGGAACTTGAAGTGGGTGCCAAAATGCAAAAAGAAGAAAATTAGAGGGTTGGTGACCGAGGTCTACTAGCGGTCTATGGGTGCATTTTCCACGGTGGTAGCTCCGGTATGCAAACCGCAATTGACCCGACGGGAGTAACATATTTTTTTCGTTGTTGTTTTAGTTGGGGGTATTTCTTTTGCGCATGTGATTTTCTAGACTACGTAAAAGATCTATGGCAGGTCAAATTAATGAAGGCAATAGAAGAGAATGGAGAATCAAGTGATATGGATACAAGACTTGAGCGTGAAGGAGACAAATTCTTAGGGTAAGATAGTCATTTTTTTCTCGTCTTTCCTTTAAGCCCGGTGATATATTCTAATACATTTTCTGTGCTTTTCTTTTTTATGAGTAACTAATTGCTTGTTGGGACAAACAATGTAATATATGTTTAAATTGTTAATGTCAATTCTCAAGCATTATACAATTAATTTATTTATTTATTGATTTTATTTCTTTTCTTAATGCTTGAGTTACTGGATCACTAATTCATTATTTGTGAAGAAATCAAGTGATTCTATTTTGCTTTGATTTCCAAATTCTTTATATACAGGGTTCTTCAAACTTTTTTGCAAGTAAGAGAGAGATGAGTTTTTCAAAAAAAAAAGATCAAACAAAAAATTCAAATTCCCCTCAATTCAATTGATGATTACATTCAAAATTCTCATAGAGGATCTAAAGAAGTTTCTTTTAGCTCTCAAAATACAACACTTGCATCAAAAACATTTCAAAAGCCTACTCAAACAATCTTAGAAAACAAAGCTTCAAATTATCGAAAAGCCCTTCAAATTTGTTTTGGAAAACTCCCATAAATTAACCCTCAAAAATCTTTATCATATTTTACAAAACCAATTCACTTGCCCGTATTCGAGATGGAAACCTTTTGGGCACAAAGATATTCTTCTCTTGAAGAACATCTTCAAGATTTCTTTCCTCCAAATTTCCATTTTCTTCGACCATACCCTCTGGAGAGATCACTCTGTGGACTAAAACAAAGTCCCAAATAGTGGTACAAAAGATTTGATTTATACGTTTTGAAAATTGGTTTTAAAAGAAGTGATTATGATTCTTGCTTGTACTATAACAACACTAAAGGTGGATGTGAAGTCTACCTAGTACTATATATTGATGACATGTTGTTAGCTATTTCTAGCAAAAATGAAATCATAAGAATGAAAAAATCTTTTAAAAACATAATTTGATATGAAGGATTTAGGAAATGACAAAAATATCTTAGGGTTGGTCAATAAGAAAGATTAGAAAATAGATTAACTATTACTCAGGAAGCCTACCTAATTAAATTTGTAACTAAATTTGGCATGAAAGAAACTAAATATGTAATGCTCCTCTTGCTGCTCATATGAATCTATCCAATGTACACTCACCAAAAACTAAAGAGTAAATGAAGGAAATGGAAAACATTCCTTATACTAATACCATATGATCTATTATGTTTTCCATGATCACTTCTAGGCTAGACCTAGCCTATACCGTTAGCTTTTTTAGTAAATTTATGTCCAACCTTGGTAAGCCATATTGGTTTGCCTTAAAGTGGTTATTGAGATACATTGCTGGTACATTAAATTTTGGATTAGTGTATAAAAAGGACTTGATAACTTGACATTAAAAGGATATGTGGATGCTGATTTGCTGGTGATAAGAACCAAAGACAATTCACTACAACTTTCTTTTTTACACTTGGTAATTACCGCTTAACTTGGAAATCCAAGTTACAGTCCATAGTCACTTTATCTAGCATTGAAAGTATATGGCTAAGACCAAGACTGTAAAAGAATGTATATGGCTAAAAGGGATTTTAAAGGAATTGATTTTCGTGCGTGGTATTGTTATCATCTTTACTGATATACAGAGTGCAATTTTCCTCAACAAAAATCATGTCTATCATGAAAGATCAAAGCACATTGAGGTGAAGTACCACTGTATTAGAGATAAAATCTCTAAAGGTGAAGTTAATTTGCTTAAAATTCACACCGACAAAAAATCATCTGACATAAAAACTAAAGAGTTGTTTGTTGGTAAGTTTAAATCCTGTTTATCTTTATTGCATATTGATACACGTTAATTTTTTTTACAAGTACTTGGGCAATGATGTAAGATCAACCACTTATGTGAACTTAAGCAACCAGAGAGAGTGAGGTTTTTTGAGAACCAATGTGAAGATTGTAAAAATGTGTTTCTCAAAAATGCAATTCTTGGAGGTTAGTTTGGTAAACTCCCTTATACACCCAATTGGATAAATGGATGGCCATATGGCAAACTTTGATTGGCGCGTTGGACTCAACATGGATTGTGCTTTTTGAGGTGGTATATGAGGGTTGGATCCGATCCACGGTTAAGGTTTATTCTTGGTCAGATATGACCTTTGGCTGGTAGACATTTCACTTTACTTTTCTTTTGGCCTATGTTGAGTTCTAGGATTTTTCTCTCTGTACTCTTTCAGTCTTCTTCTTCGTCTGCTCTCTATTATCTTATGAGATTCTAAACAAAAAGTTGTGTAACACTTGGGGGGATTAGTACTGCTACAGTAACTTAAGGCCTAAAATAGTGGTTGATTTGTAAGTCTGTAGCGTGATTAGGGTTATGGTTAGGGTATGTGATTTAAGAGATCCGTTTGTAGATCCATGACTAAATCTCGGGATTTGGTTTGATGTAATCTGTACTCTCTCTAGAAAGTTCTCGGTTGCAGTTAGTGTTTGGGTTGATCACTAAGGCCCCAGATTAGGTGATTGCTGAACCTGGTGAACAATTCATACGTTCTTTACGTTTTTACTTGAGGCGTGTTATTTTTCATTTAACGTATTCTTGATACAGAATAAATTGGAGAGCTAAAGATAAAATGTGTTTTTTTCTGGAGTGTCAATATCTTCTTTTAACAATATATATAAAGACAATCTTTTAGATATAAAGGAGCGGGATTGAACAGAATCGAAATAGATGAAAATTGGAACAGAATAATTATCCAATCCCATCGACTTCATGGTGTGTCCTTAAGACAAATTTCCTTCATTCAGTGATTATTTAAGGCAGACAACAATTCTCTTCCAAATGCCTCTTAAAGAACATTTGCGACTGTACAGACAACCTTTCAAATGGTGTCGATTCGGATAGGAAATAGACTTCTACTGTAGAACATAAATGGACATTTGCCACACACCTAGAAAGAATTCGTGAAAGCAACCTATGGTTCGAAATATTAGACCTTTAAAAATAATTTCGTTCAGTATTCAAAATATTTAATGAATTGCAATATAACCCAAAAAATTTAAATAAATATTTTTTTAGAAAAGACATATGCAAGACTTAGACTCACACTCACACCAAACTCGACCAAATTGGAACGAACTTGGGTGTCGAGTCAAGCTAACCGATCGAAGCTTGTGTGTTTTGAACTTAGTATCATGGTCCTCTCCCTTTTTCACAAAATTGGGTTCCCTTTGGGCCAAAACCAAAGGCCGAATTGGCACCTTATAAATTAAACATTTTTCCACTAGTTATCCTATGTCGGACAAATGTTAACCAATTTAATCAAATCCTCAACATTTAAAGTTTCAAATGGTTGAATTTGAATCCAAATATTTCATTCAATAGTTAATTTTTTTGACAAATAAATATATTATATTATTCATCTCGCTAATAACGTGAATATGTTCGGTCAAGTTAAATTTGAAGTTCGGGTCCCACTAAATTATGAGCTTAAAGTTTCTCATTCAAAACTATTTTCTAACAATCCCCACATGAATGAAATATATTGACTTTCCAAAATACAATGCAACAATATATACAAACTCAAATATAAATGAAGAGAGAACATTAGGATAAATAGTCAAAGACTTTGAATTTTTTCTAGTAAAAATCTATCGGAGTTACTTGAATCATTAGTAGAAAAATCCTTGGAACAATCATTCATTCATGTAAACTAGGCAGTAGATGTCACACAGTTGCTTTTGAACACGGCCGGTTCTCACATTTTGTGTCTATTTTGTCCTTGGACACCACCTTAATCATGAGTATTTTTAGAAAATTCATCATCACACAATTCTCATAGAAGCAGCATTCATACCTACATAGATGATCTCCATAAAGCGTATTTTTCTATATTCCACTTGAACAAATTAAAATATAGAGATCATTAAAAGGGTAAATTGACCTGATTCTTGTGGTAGTTAGGCATTGTCTCATCATTGGAATGGGTATGAGTAATAATAAAAAAAATCTTCCAAGTGCATACTCAGTTTTTCAAAGTTCAATTGTCCCATTGAGCCTAGATTTTCCGACCTCTAGTGAATTACGTTGGGTTATCACCATGAAAACCCTTTGTTACTTTATAGGTTTTAATTATATCCCCCTCGATGAACTTTCTACTTGTTCTTTTATCAAACATTTAGTTAGTGTTGCATTTTTTTATATTGCAAGTGTACGATATCGTAACAAGCAGTATAGTGGACCTTTGAGTCCAGATATCACTCCCATGAAGACTATACTTCAGGATTTAATCAAAATTTTGTAACTCCTATTTGATAAAAAAGCAAGTAAATAATTTTGATGGTTGTGACTACTTTTAGCTAATTGAAAATATAAAAAGATTGCAAACAACGGTTGATTGAAGATTCAAATATGTGATGAATATTTGGGGCATAACAATTTCATCTATTGATCACCTTAATTCTTAATTCAAGATTCATAATATAATGTAGTGTTCGATCAAATTTCATTGTTTTCAATTTACCCCTCTTGGGTTCTCGTTGAGCATTTTTAATTAGTTCAATTCCATATCTCTATGTGAATCAACATTAGTTAAGCGAAACACTAGTTCTAAGAATTCACATTGTGACCGCAATAATTAGTATATGTATCTCTACACGTTATACAAATTTATCGAATTATACTATATGGTCTAAATCACAAACTCACATCTCGATTCATAAGAGGTTCACATAATCATCAAAATAGTGATCAATTAATTCAATGAATTAAACTCATAATAAAACCAACATATAAATAAATAAATTACAGAAACCTTGAAAAGAAGAATAAAGGAAATCACAAGTCGACTATATTGGTTGCCCTAATATGAAAATTAATTACTCATACTGTAATAAAAAACACGCAAAAGTAGAACGACATCACCAAAAATTGACGAAATGTTATATTTATATTTCTCCCGCCTATTTTCCTGCCCTGTATAAGTGTGTGTATATAACTCCATTTTGCAGCCACCAACTTTGACTTTAGGGAAAAACTCCTTTTTTTGTTTTCTTTCTCTCTTTCTTCCATTCTTATTCTCCTCTTCTTTATCTCTCTTCTATTTTTTTTTTTCACCTAGCAACAAGTTTTTTTTCTCCTTGGTAGCCACATTGAATTCCAATTAAAATTTTCAATACAAGTCCATTGATACCCATTTAACTCCAACATAATTATTGTATTATTTTTCTCCACTTTGGATTTTGTAGTTTTTCGCCACTTTTGCATTCTTTTCTTCAATTCTTCATTAAATATAAAATTTTACCTACAAAATACAATATAATATAAATTAGGTAGAATTTTATCCAAAAGATAATAAAAATCATGATTTAAGATCTCGAATAAGTGTAGAAACTACACTTATCACACCCCAAAAATTGAATTTTTGTTTGTCTTCAAACAAAACTTAAACTTAAAAAATGCACAAACACACAATACTGATTACCTAATTGATGGTTAATCATCAAATAAAGCAATAAGATTTAGCTAGCTAACCCAACTTTTTATCTCGGAATTTAAATCATAATATCAAATCTATGCACACTTCAAAATCACATTACAAAAATTAAAATCTACTTTTTCAACGTAAAATCGACGTATGTGTGTTTAAATAATTAAGTATAGAATTATTAATTCATAAGTTGTTTCAATTCTCGACCCTCAATAGTCAAATATGTTATTTCATCACTCATAAGAATCACACACCATCAAACATATTCTTTTCGCTATTTTCCAATATGTGAACTAAGGTTGAATTTTTCTTATTATCCTCACCTTTCTAGTTTGGCAAAATTTCACCAATTGCAATTCAACATTTCAATAATTAAGGATTCTGTATTAAGTTTGATTGCTTCAATATCTAGAACTTAACTAGATTAACAATCTATTATCAAAAGTCGAATTTTCTTAAACAAGTGGTTGAGACATAAGCTAGGCATTTGGTGCGTCTTTTCATGTACCTGCTTTTTCGTTTTTTTTTTCAACACTTTTTTTTTTCTTTATTTGAAGCACTCTCTCCATTAAACTTTCTAAATGGCCCATGTAACAAACTTTCGACCATTGATTCTCAAGTCAGATGATCACAGGACACTAGGTTTTAAAGATAGAGGCATGCTTAATTGCACGAGTCATAAAAGTTACGAATTTTTTTTTAAAGAAAATGTTTTTATAGCTTAATTAGTGCAATGTCCATCAATAAACCTCAATTCAATTAAAACGACCAATAACTTAATAAATCACCTAATTGCATCATATTGACCTTAGACAATCCACACAAAATTTTTAATTTCACACATGTAATCCCCCATTTATCTCAACATCTTCTTACAACAATGAAATTCCCTCCAAACTATTCTAAATTTGGTCCAATGATGTAAAATTTAGTAGTTTTGGATTTAACATTTATGATCCACTATTTTAACCTATCCAATTATAAAATCAACTCATTCCAACACAATACTTAACTTAATTCATGTGCTCAATATATATTAAATTTCACATTAAAAAGTAAAAATTTAATCTAAGCATTTAACTTATTCACCATTCATAAATCAATTCATAATTCAATATATTCGTCATTCCCAGTTGGCCAACTAACTCGTACAAGCACACAAAAAGAAAATATTTTTATTTTATATTATTGATATTTAAATTTTTTTATTTTTTAATAAAGCAATAAAAGTAAACAAAAACACATAAAAAAATGAANAAAAGTAAACAAAAACACATAAAAAAATGAAAACTCATGTTTTCCACCCCCAAATTTAAACTAGACATTATCCTCAATATCTTTAATCCTGGATCCACAAATAAAGGGGTGGGGAAGAAAGTGAAAAAAGGATTCCATTGATATGGCCTGTAATTCAATGGCTTACTTGCCTATTGCGCCCGTTGACTCCTTGGTCAATATTGGTTTAAATGTTTCGCGACGTCTACTCCTGAAAAATAAAATAAAGTATTAAAATCAAATAACTGGACACGTGTTACTTAATTATAATATCTAGTAAACCAATTAACATACTGAAGACCTAAAGAAAAACAGGATATTGATGATTCACGAATAAATTTAAAATAAACTAAACTATTTTAAAATTCAAAAATAGAATAAATAAATAAACAAAGAAAAAAGCTTGGGTTGCCTACAAAGAAACGCTTCTTTAACGTCATTAGCTTGACTTTGTGTCATGTTTGATCATGGTGGCTCGGACCAAGTTATGTCATTATTGCACTTTGTGCGATTTTCATTTATGCAACCTTTTTTTTTTTCTATTCTGACAGTTTCGTTAATAAGGTGGCTCTTCTTCATCAATTCTAAAGCAATGATTTTTGTTGGAAAGTTTCTCAAATGGGGTAGAAATATTAAATATCTCTTGCTTATCCTCCACCTTTAATATTAGCTCATACTTCTTTCCATGTCAATCAGGGTTCGACCTATTGCTAAGAATGACCGCCCTAATATAATTAGAATGTCTCGATTGTTTGGTATGTCCAGCACAATAAAGTCCCCCGAAAATATTAAATTTCCCGCTTTTATGAGTGCATCCTCAACTTTGCCACGTGATTTTGAAATTGTTATATCAACTAGTTGTAGCTCTTCACCCAATCTCAATTTCTTGTAGACAGAGTATGACATTAGATTTATACTAGCACTTGTGCCACACAATGCATTAATAGTACAAGAATTTCCTATTGAAATAGGCAAAGTAAAACTCTCTGGATCTCTCAACATAGGAGGTAATTTGTTTTGCACTCTAGAAGCTTTCTTTTCTTTGTCAACACCTCTTTCAGAATTTTTGAATAGCTTGAAATATGTAATATCGCCTCAATCAATGGAATATTGATCTAGACCTTCTTGAGAATATCAAGAAATTTTTCAAATTTTATGTCTTGTATGTTGCCCTTAAGCCTTTGAGGAAAAAGGAATGAGAGGCACGTTAGCCTTTATTGAACTTGGTGCCTTGGTAGTGGAAGATTATGTACTTTCTTCATTCTCAATTGAGGCATGTAAATATTTTCCTCCATTATAGCCTCATCAACATCTTTCTGGTCATCTTTTCTTTCTGGTAGTTTCACAATAATCTCGTGTAATTGTACCTCACTCCTTGTAGTTATAGCATGA
>CAIGRN010113733.1:10006-22808 GCA_903798345.1 Fraxinus anomala | reverse complement strand
TTGGGTTGTGTTCTACTGTTTGGGCCCCTAATTTCTTTTCCCAGTAGAATTTTTCCAACGAAACATTTATTTGAAAAACAGCAACACGACTTTTGACAAACAATAACAAGACTTTCTATAGATTAACAATGCCCAGACACATATACCTTTGTTTTTTGATGGAAGTAATGAGAATCGAAGCTTTTTTTATCCACTCCAAAAGAAGTTGGGTCGTGACTTTTTGGTACTATGTATTGAGAATCAGGATGTGAATATATTCTCCACTGAAATCCTACAAGACTAAAATCCAACGTTATTACTCACACTCAAAATAGGTTTCATTCTCCATTGAAATTCCACAAAACCAAAATACAAAACATTATTACTTGCACTACATCTCCCACCACGCGTGCAATGCACGTGCATTCACTAGTTTATTTGAAAAACAGCAACACGACTTTTGACAAACAATAACAAGACTTTCTATAGATTAACAATGCCCAGACACATACCTTTGTTTTTTGATGGAAGTAATGAGAATCGAAGCTTTTTTTATCCACTACAAAAGAAGTTGGGTCGTGACTTTTTGGTACTCTGTATTGAGAATCAGGATGTGAATACTACAAAAAATTATTTAATGTCATGTCATAACAAAACATTACGTGTACATGATTTCATTATTTTGTGTATTCACTAGAATATAATAATTTGTTCATGATAAAACATTACGTGTACAGGATTTGATTATTTTGTGTATTGACTAGAATATAATAACTTGTGCGTAATAAAACATTACATTTACTAAGCTTTACAAAAAAAGAAAATTATCGTTCTTCTTGATTCCACCTTCAAATCATCGAGAAAACACCTTTAAGACTTGATTGTGAGAGATATTGGCTTGGGATAAAGATTACCTGAGCCCGTAGGAATGACACGTGCTGGTTCTTCAAGAACAAAAAATAAAATAAAATGCAGAGATTTTTTTGTGCGTGGTCACTCCAATCATAATACTCTATTGGACCTTCACATATGTATGCATACATATAATATGTGACATAATTTGAACGTGGAAAAAAAATCATAAACTGAAAAATGAACTTTTCATTTTTATTTTATTCAAATTATTTCGTTCCCATATATAAGGGGAACGTGTCCCATCACGCGTGGCACATGTCTCTGTCATGTGTTCGGTACACATCACTACTAGGTTGACACGTTCTTTTCCAATTATATTTAATTACTTGCACCGTGATCTCAATAAATTATAACTCTTGTAATATATCTTAATTCTTATTTGAAACCATAAAAGGGACTTGATCCGATCCAATTGAACTATGTTTCAATAAATTAATTTTGATCCTATCAACTCTTGATTGATCAAAATAATTTATTAATTTCGTTCTATTCCACTGAAACAATCAGATGCGCCTTTAGTCCAACAGAAATTACCGAAACTGTATAATCAATAATTTACATTATTTGATTTAGTGTTCTTACTTATTACCCTGTCTACTTTCCGTATCATTTGGAATATCGGAAAAAGATCAAATGTCATTTTTCAAATATACATAAACCCTCAAATCTCATTTTCTATATGATAGTTTCATGTGATTACATTACAATATTAACTCAAAAATTAAGGTTAATTCATGAGCTCACTCGATGTCATGATCATGCATATTAAATAGATGAGACATTCAATATTATGAATATATGTCCTTGTTATTACACTTTAATTCCCGATTCATTGAGAAATTGACTAACAATTTGATCTTACCATTGATACCTCAAAGAATTTCAAATTAGTAATCGAAGTCCATAGCTTGCTTAAGATTAATGTCCTATGCACGATAGTAAGTGAAATTAAATTCATGTGGTCAGGATTATAAATTAACTTTTACTCAGTCCAATTCAATACATTTAAAATATATTCTCGATCTTATTACAAAAGCCAAATATGAACTTTCACCGACAATCTTATCAAAACAAAGCGTTCATCTTTCAATCGTGGATTATAAGTTTTAGATTGAATTGCATAGTGAATTCTTTCGTGCTTAAAACCTCAAGCACTCGATTTATATTATCAAAACGATCTACGAAAAAAATACAAGCTCACCTCTGATAAATTTATCAAAAAATAATTTATATTTTATTTCAAATGTCGAATATATATAAATTTACTCGACGGGCTAACACAATCTAGCAAATCTCTTTGCTTACCCTAGAGTAAATATGACATCAATCATAACCATCCTCTCGAGATGACAATCAAAAACATTAGTCGACGAGCTTTCAATACATTTGTTTGAAAGATTACTTGCTTACGCAATCTTGCCTCCTACCACATTATATCAATCATCAAACCCTCATTCAAGGTGGTAATTCCACTCGATGTGCTAGTCACGTTGAAGACTCTAAACAACTAACCTCCTTAGCAACATGACAAGTTGCTAAAGACTCTCGTTTTCATGGTATAACCAGCAATTCAAGATTGCCTTGAACTCATCCGAATAACCACTCCACCTCCTACTTAAAAAATACTCGAGCATATGCTTAACCGGTGACGACCCAGAATTCTAGCTTAAATTTTTTGAAACTTTAATTTTGATTATAGGGGATGGATCTTGTATCCTGGAGCCTATTCCAGTGATACCAAAATCACACGAAGAAAACCACAGAGTTTTCAACTAAGTTCGAAAATATATTTGAGCTTTGAAATCAAACTTGTTTTTAACGATCAAGAAACCTTTTTCAATTAGCTTCCTTGAAAGGGGTATGGATTTTGAATCCATACAATCTACGCTTCCTTAAACGAGGTGGGGTCTTCATCTTGTTTAACAAAGATCGCGTAAAAAACTCTCCATAGAAGGTTGTCTGATGACCCTTCCACAATGACTAGTCGTTGGAGCTGCTTTTTCATCTTGTCCAAATGGAACTCTTTGCTCTCCTTCCACTGCTTGGTCATGTCCTTTATTGGGACCAACATCTACCACTACCTCACTATGAACAACGAGAGAATGCTGAATAGTGAATGCCTCTTCTACTATAACACCTAGTTCCACTTGTCCGTTGAGATCTATAGGCACCAAAAGTTATTGGACCACTTGCCTATTCCTCCCTACTAGGACTAGCCACCATTGGTTCCGTAGGAAGTATCAAGCCCTCAATTTATGATTCTATGTGGAAAATTGGAGTCCAGTCGTTTGCATCTCATCCTAACATCTTATCTAATATAATTTCATTCGTGGACTTGTCCTCTTCTATATACTTATCCTCTAAAAAGGTTGCATCTATACTAACAAATACTTTCGTATATGGAGGACTATGGAAGAGATAACCTTCAATTCTCATTGTATCGCTATAAAAATGGAAACATATAACGTTGTCTCCATCTTATTCATCTTTCCTTTTAACACGTGTCGGACATCTTCAAAATTGAAAGTGGTGTAAATTGGGTATGCGCCCACACCACTTGTCTTGGAAATTGACTTAGATGGTACTAGATTGAGAAGGTCCATAATCGTTGGTGGTATATATCCTCAAAAGAAACTATCAATGAGGATAACTAATATTCAAACTCACCATATATAAGGTCCTTAAACTCATGGGAGATATACTCGTCACCTCGATCTAATCGAAGTGTCTCGATACTCTTATTTAATTGCTTCTCGGTTATTATCCAAAACTCCTTGAACTTCTCCAACATTCCAGATTTGCGAGACATTAGGTACACATTTACATATCTAGAGTAATTATTGGTAACAATGATGACTACTCATAACCTCTTCTGTTGTGTGTACTAATGGATTCACACACATTGGAACATACTAAGCCTTTGTTTGATCCCATTTGCTCAAAATTCATTTTTTTCAAATTTCATTTTTTTCAAATTTCATTTTTAACCACACATTCATACAATAAAATATTTTACATGTAAATTTAAAATTTTTTCCTACTTTTTAACTGCACATTTTCCAAAAAACCCACTATTTCAAAATATATTAACACCAAATAATGCGGTCCAAACAAGGGCTAATTTCCGAACTCCTTGAACTCTATGCCCCTAGAAAGTAAAGGGGCTAGCAGTCATCTTATCCTCTAAAGATTCTAAATTAAGTAGAACCAACCTCTAACCTATTTAGAGATGCATCCCTTTCTAGTCTTAGAGCATCTCCAAGAGACCATTTAAACATGGTATTCTCTTTATTTTAAAGAGTCAATATTTAAAAGCATGCTCCAAGAGACTCTTTAAATTAATATTTTAATTTAGAAAGTGAATTTGGCTCTCTATAATTAAATGCGTTCAAAATGTTTTAATTTTCAATATAAGAAAACAATAAAATAATCTAAAGAAAAAACTAGTTAAAATAAAAGATAAAGAAAAATAATATATTTTTTGGGAATAGTAAAATTAATTGTTAAATATAAAGAGTTTGTTGGAGTAATTCAAAATTTTAACTCTCTAAATTTATAAATATTCTCCAAATAATAAAACATACTCTTTAAAAATAGAGGGTTTTTTGGAAATGTTCTTTGAATTATAACAAGTATGACTAAGCCTAAGATCTTAGTCGTTTTACCCTCTGAATAAGATTCGTAAATCCTCATAGATTCCATATCTAAACCACTTAGAGGTCCATCTCCTACTAGTCTTTGAATCCTATTTTGATAAATGTGACATAAACTAAGATCTCATAAAAGAGTTACATTAGTACTGGACAACATATTGTTCTTATCGATTATAGTGATATAACTAAGAACCATCCGCAAGACTTTAGCTTGTTAACCAATTGTCCCTCATCAGATAATTGGAAAAACTAAGGGTTCGTTTGATTGTAATGGTAAAAAATGGGTGGAAAGAAAATGAATTTTAGAGAAAATAATTGTCTAGAACTTGTTTTTAGGGAATTGTTAATTAAAGGTGTGTTTGATCCACATTATTTTAGAAAAATATATTCTGTAATAGTAGATTGATGGAGAATGTGTGGTTGAAAAAGAAGGAAAAGTTATTGATGTGATGGAAAATATTATTTTATTGAAGAATGTGTGGTTGAAAATGAGTTGAAGAAATTAGAATAGAAAAATAATGTGGATCAAACATGAGCTAAATAACGCAATGTCACAATAACATACAATTATAATTCCAATTACGTATTAATCACAAATTACAGAACGTCACAATCACATAGACATAAAATTTAAGTCACGATTTCAAATTTTGTCACTAATTACACAATTTTATAAATTGCAACTTAATTATCGATCACAAATTATCAAATTAATTGGCTATAACTTATTTATCGATCACAAATTATCAAATTAATTGGTTTTAACTTATTTTCGATAATAAATTATCAAATTAATTGATCAGAACTTATTTCTCGATTACAAGTTATCGAATTAATTGATCACAATTATCAATTAAATGGTCATAAATAACATTTCATCTCCCCTACCTCACCTCACCCCACCCACTTCACGCCATCGGCACAACACAACACATCCATCGTTTCAAATTCTCAAACCACACCGCCACCTGTAGCCCACCCCACATCCATCGCACTAGCACTAGTAGCACCGCACCACTACCACCAGTAGATCACCACCACCACCTCAGATTCACACCACCACAAACACAATATCGCCCCACCAGCACCACTGCACACACAACAATGCACCACACATAGATCCTCAACCTACCACAACACACATATCACCTTACTAGCACCACAACTTACTATCGCGCACACAACAATATGCACCATGAAGCAGCGCTGAACACACCACAGCACACACAACAACAACGCAGCAGGAAACATTTGCGCTCGTCGGTGTAGGGGAAGTGAGGAAGGTGACGATGAGGAAGGTGATCATGCTAAGAAAAGTGAAATGAAGTTGAAGTTTCCATGACCTTTTGTTTGGGTAGAAAATGAATTAGGGTTAGGTTTAGGTGGATGGAATAGGGTGAGGTACACTTAATTTTTGAAAGAGTAACTTTATAATCTGATTATTAAAATGAAAATTTGAAAAATATGTGTGGGTGTAATTTTCCCTATAATAAGGGGTATATTTGTTAAATTACAAAATCGAACTGGTGTTGACTTAGGTCCATATGGACCTTCAACTTTTAGATTTTGATAGTTGTAAATCCTTGAATCAAATTGAACCATTCACTCAATAAAAAAGTTTACTTGCCGTAATCAAGATACGTGAGTTATTAGTCCAATTGTTCAACTTATGCTTCAGCAAATTTACTTGTTGGTCACTTCGATGGGCTCTTTAGAGATTCATAATGACTTATAATAATATTTTTTTCAATCTATTTCACAAAGAGCAGAAAGCTTCGATTTAATGTCGAACTTTATATTATTTCAATGCTTTTATCTTGTATTGAGATAAATATATTGTTTTTGTAAAGTTTGTCAAGAAGGTTTGTATTACGATGTATTTAGATCAATAATTTTTTTTGCTAGTTTGAAAGACATTATTTTTATATTATAAACGGTTTTTGATTAAGCTACTTTGAGCTTAATTTTACATGGGACCCGAACTCCAAAATTAAATGGACCAAGTATATTCATACTTTTCTTCACGAAACGATTAACATTATACATTTATTTGCCATAAAATTATTAAGAATTAAATGAAATATTTAATTTCAAAGTTACTCACCTCAACCTTTAAATAAGTGAGTATTTGATTGAAATTGCTAGCTCTTGTCGCACATAGGAAACCTTGAGAAATATTGTTTGGTTTATATGGTGAAAGTTTGACAATTAAATTTGGGTCCAATGGTACCTTTAGTCTGTAAAAGGAAGGAAATTTAGATCATATTGGGTTTGATTTCCGGTACGTGATGGTGTCCTATTTCCAGTGGATTGTTTTGACATTGTTTGTCTTGAATAGTGATGGATGGAGGCGATTGTTCGTATGGTGTTTAGTATTGAAAAAATTACATATATTGCAACAAGAATTAAATACACAAACTATAATTTTAAAAATTATATACATTGTTAAAATAATATTGAATGCAGAGGGTAAGTTACATTCAAATTATATACTCATCAATAAATTGAACATTTTCATATTTTTGAAAGGTGGGTTTATGTTGTAATTTTTTAATATTTAACGAAAAATAATCTTTTTCGGATCACCCCCATTTTTTAAAAAAAATTTTTACAACAAATAAAACGAGGAATAATATACGATGTATTGTATTGTAAATAAAAACCAATTTCATAAAAAAAAAAAAAAAATAGTATGAAAATTAGAAAACAATTAATTCTCAAGTATTTTCTTAAATCCAATCAAATTATATTAGGGGTTAATTTTTCTTTTACACATTCTAATATATTGATTAGTTTATTTATTTATTTTATTGTAATTTGTTATGTGATAGTACATAGAATGTGTGTGCTCTGATTTTTGAGGGATTTTCAACTAAGCTGGCCAACCAGATGGGCCGATCTACGAGCCAATTCCGTTTTACTTGAAAAATCATTAGTCTGATAGTCTTGACCTGTTTACTTATAGTTCTATCTAATTAATTTGAAAAAAAAAAAACTGCATGTACAGCAAAAAAAAAAAAAAAAAAAAAAAATTTAATACAGGAATTTGAATTCTACTCACATGGGAGGTGGGCCCATGGGAATTAAGTATTGCAAAAAAAATCGGGGCCCACCTGTTTGTGTGTATAATGTCTGACTTTTGTGGATACTTTTCTTGTACTCATAGCATTGCTTAATTAAGTTCAATAAACCGTGGCCAACAATTTGCACTTTTACTACAATTTGCAATAAATTGTCACTGTATGGAGTGGGCAATTACAAGACTTTCATACGGTGAAACAGGATGCACTTGATATAGAAACGTCATATGCTAATACACTAATGTGTAACTTTTGAGCAAACGTGTTGAAAATTGGAACAAGAATTAGTCAGAAAATAATTTTTTACTTATTAGATATTTATGTATATGTTATAATCAAAAAGTAGATTTAGAATTTTCCTAAACCGATATTCAATTTTTTATTGGATCTGAATCACAAACTTTTAATTTTTTAGTTCACAAACTTCTAGCTTATAATTCAAGAACTTGGCATCCCAACATTCAAATCTTCTAGGATATTTTTTCAAAGTATAAACTACATCGATGTGTGAATACCTTTTCAATTAATTAAAAAAAAACTTCGGGCTCGACAAATCAAGAAATCAATGCTTCTTCTCTTTCTCAGTCTCTGAGAATCGCCCCCTAAGTCTGTACGTATAGACAAAAGGATCCAATTCAAGTCCAACCGGGCCAAAATTTTTATTTAACTGTATATAATTTTTAATTAAGTCCAAAACTTTCAAAGTAAGTGCAATTGAGTGCAAGCGTTATAGAGCTACAAGCTTTAATAATAAGATCATGTCAAGTCGATCACAGAATACCTAATTTAGTTATTAGTGTATTTTTCACTACTTGTTAATCACTTTACTGCAAATGAACCTACTCGCACGTTCCACAAATGATTGCACATTCATTACAAGAGTTTAATTTGATTAATAAAACACTTAGTGTATCTTGTACACATTGAATGGTTAACGATGTTGTTTTACTTCATCCGAAGGAGTTAGTATTTTCTTTTCGAAATGGAATTAGAGGTCTCTGTTTATAGATTTCCAAGCTTCTTTTCGAAATGGTTGCAACTTTTGGCATAAAGTAATGTGGATCATTATATCACACTTTTTCATATTTAATGGTCTAAATTGCACCATATCAAAATGTTATGATGTTTCATAATATACATTCTTGAATAGTCACACACATTTCAGAACAACATGAATGTTTGATAAACACCCTTCGCCTTTGAAGAATTGGACATCATCACACCAATTGAAAACTTGATCAATTTACTACCTATAAAAATTATCCAGTAAATTCCATCACATATACCATCTGGCCACTTTTTGAGTCATATATCATTTAAAAGTTGTGCTTCTTCTTTCTTCTCTCCTCTTTATTTTTTTATTTTGGTCTTTTCATAGTTATCTGTTTGTTTATCTGTTTGTCAGGGCGGCGCCTATAGCAGCTAGACCTCGTATGATTGCAAAATTTTTGCTTCATTCCTAACAGTCACAAATTTTAAGTCCCCACGCTCTCTTACATATAACTTTTTATAGCCAAAAATTATTGCGCAATCATTACAAACCCAGTTTAATTTGAAGAGAGTGTGAAACTTTTTTGTTCTTGTAATTTGAAGTGATCTTAAAATGAAAAGTGATAGTTGTATTTTGGAAGATGTGTTACCAGAGCAAGACAATTACGTCTTAAGAAAAAAGAGTCTAATTCTTACTTTTATCAAATCTAGCCCTTCATTCTTCTACATTGTTACTCTGTCCATTTGTTTACACGATTAAATTTAAAAATAATTTAAATACGGAACTATTTTCCCCAACAATGGAAGCAGCATTATTGAGGATGTAATACACGGATCATATGGTAAGGACTGATTTAAATTTAGATCCCCAATTATTGTCTAACCTATCATATCATTTATCAACAATAAATTATATATAAACCAATTTAAAAGAAATCAATAAATTGACCTGATGATTTAACAAGGCTTGTGTGAATTATAATTAGGAAATATATTTATTTTACAGGCAAAAAATAAGACAGAAACATATACAAAATGCATTGGTGTATGTATATTTACATATAAATTATATTGGCAAGTAATTATCAAAATGGGTTTTGCTGCATGGTCACTAGGGTGTAAACCCTGACGTACATGTAGTCATGAAAATGGGTCAATGGGTCGAGCCGAGCAGACTCGGCCCTTAAACTCAAGAGCTCGGCTCGAGCTCGTGAGAAACGAGCCATGAGCTCATGAGCTGAGCAAGCTCGTGGCTCGTTTGCACGAGCTGAGCCGCGAGTCCACAAGTTTTTTGAAATTTTTTTTTTACTTTTTCACCTTTTTTTTTTTAATTTTTCAAGAGCCAACGAGCTGCTCGCGAACTCGACTTACTCGGCTCGGACTCGGCTCGGACTCGGCTCGTCAACCAAGCTCAAGCGGCTCATGACTCATTTTTTCACGAGCCGAACGATCGAATTGACAAGCCGCTCAGCTCGATTGACACCACTATGTGCATGTAGAATAATTCTTAGAAAAGATAGAAAGAAATTGATAAGTAGTTCAATTTGTTTGCCAACAATAATTTTGTCATAAAATTCCACATCCTTTCTTACATTAAAAACTACTTATGTGAACTTCTCGTGATGTTAGTTTACTGTTCTGGACAATAATACAAACTTACACTTTTAATAGGTCACACCCTATATGTGGATGTAGACATCATTATGTACACAAAATTATGTACAGGTAGACAAACTCTTTATTGAAATGCGAATTTTTTTTAAAAATAATCGTGCATCATGTTAACATGACTTTTACAAAATTAAGTTTATAATAGACATTATTGGTGAGGCAGCTGAAAATTCGTGTCTTCTTTGCAGGCAACGTTTTCAAGAAAAAATAGAGTAATGCTTGTGTGACAACTTGTTATTGAAGTATTAGCTTGTTGTTTGAGATAACAAAATTATAAAAAATTAATACTTTAAATAACAAGTCACCACATAGGATGTCACGTAAGATGACCAATCGCTAATTATAAATAACATTAATCCAAAAAAAAATATATGAGAAGCAATTAAAGGCATCGTTTGGTTAGGACTTGGGACAATGAACAAATTTGAACCTTTTCTTTCATTTTTTTCTTCCTGTCCTTTTTAACCTCTTTCGATCCATAACTGTACATACTGAACACAACTTAAATGCTTAACATGAGGTCTACACGTGCCATATCTCCATTGTGCACGCATTAAATGCTCTACGCTTCCTGAGTTTATCTTCCTTGAGATCTATCAAGAACGCAATTCAAATTAGACAAAAAATTATAATAAATAAATAAGGGATCATTGGACATTTTGATAAAAGCTGATAAAATATATAATTTAAAAATTGTGGACAACAACCTTTTTCGATTGGGCATGGATTCGAAAAGGGGGAAAAAAAAACCTCTAAGAGTTGTTTTATGAATTCGAAAGAGTAATTGAGTTATCTCAATAACTAAAAAGTGTAGCATATTTGGATCTAATTGGGGTTCGACGTGGTGAAGGAATTGGATCGAAAAAAATAGAGATTCTAATTGTAAGTTATTAAAACCATCGTTACAATTGAGATCTTAGAAAAATATCAAATATCTGGAATTTCATGTACAAGGGCATATTTAAGAACTGGCCTGGGGCCTGGGCTAATCCAACTTCGTTTTTCCTTGATATAAAAAAATTATGCATATTAACTTAGGGTCAAAAGATTTTTTTAGCTTACCCCTGGCTCCGTCCTTGATTGTGAATCTCATAAAGTGTGTAATTAAAATTAAAATTTAATAAGTTAAACAAGCACTAAATTTCACTATGCATTTTATAGAAACTAATTAAATTCTTATTGTTCCGTATAAATATAGAGTAATGTTATAAATACAGACGGTGAATGATTCCAGTATCAGATGATATTAAATAATAAGATCAACAAGGTGGGTCTTATATTCAGACATTTTAATTAATTTTATCATTTCAACTACCGCATTAATGAAGGTGATTCTAAATTTGTACATAACATTATTTATAAATAAGTTATCAAAGAGCTTTCTCTAAAAATTGTATGATAAATGCTCAACGTTCAATCTCTATCTTCTGTAATCTACACTGAAAAAATATTAAATACTCCCAGCTCACGTATCTTGCAAACAAACATTTATTGGAAACTTGCAACATTGGACCTCAACGTAACTTTCTTGGCAGCATGGTCCCAAACTTATCTATTTTGGTTCTGTGTCGGTCCTTATAGGATGTTTTCTATCATTTTGGCCCTTAAACAAGTGTTTGCATCTCACTTGTTATAATTTTGAGGAGTACTAATTTAGTGACGAAACTATTTTTGAAAGAATAAAGAATCAAGAAAAGCAAAAAAGAAAAGAAAAAAATACTGGTTTTCGGCAACTAGGTCACACCCTATGTATACCCTTGAGTCATCCTCGATTTCATTGCTTTCCAACAACACTATTTCACGTTACCAGTTCTATAAACATAGTTGTTTTCTGCAGTTGGCCATTGTCATTATTCGTGGTGGGAAGAGTTGATTTGGACTCATCGGCTCGATTGGTATTATCATATTTGTGGAATATAGAAAATATTATTATGTGGAAATATTAGTTGAAGTAGATAGTTCCGAGGGCGGAAGGAGAGGGGGGCTGAGAGCCCAGCCCCAGCCCGAAGGAAATTTGTTTGTAAAAAATGAAAGATTTAGCTCAAATTCTTGGTAAAAATCAAAAAGTATAAAAATTTGAGCCTAGGCCAGAAAATAATTTTAGCCTAACAAACTTTATTCACAACTCAAGCCTAACGTTTAATTATTCAAATTTAGTTTAAAACTCTACAACAATTACATATTTATTTTATTTATATTCATGATACTTAAATAACTCGTTACCAAAGTAGGTATTTTATTTCACACACACATATATAACTAATTTTAAAGAGTTCACTTATAATCAAATTAATTTATTATATAACAAATAATTTTTATTGATTAAAGATAAATGATATGTTTGAACAGTATGAAATGTCACATGTTTGACTAAGTTTAAAAGTAATTGAATTTTTTCTAACGTATTTTTCGTATATTACTTATTTATACTTGTGGTTTAAGAATTTATTTATTTCGACGATGAAATTGATGTTATTATCAAAATAAGTAATATGCTCTATATTTAATTTTATT
>CAIGRN010113730.1:0-27814 GCA_903798345.1 Fraxinus anomala | reverse complement strand
TTGTAAAGCTAAGAAGGTCAATTTGATGGCTAGATCTTGATGCTTTGGTCGAGGAGATGAGGCCACGTGTAATTTGATCCAAGGGTCACCATTCCATTTGTAACACTATAAATACCCCCACCATGTAACAATTGAGGACTAATGCAACTTTAAATACTTGGAGCAACTTATTTGGTTCTCTCACATTGTTTCACAATCTTTAATCTTAGTTCTTGGCAATTGGTAATTATTGTACAATCGTATCCCGTTACCCTGTCGGAACCTAAATGGAAACGTCTCGTGTCGTTGAGCTTCTCCTCCTACGTCCAATTTCAGAGTGATATTGACTATTGATCTGGATTTAGCTTGTCCATGCACGAGTGGGCCCGACATCTGTTGGCAACATTTTTTGAGGTCAACAGATTGGCGCCATCTGTGGAAATTCCTACTATAACCACAAGCAACCCCGTGGAAAAAGCTTTCTAAGGAAATAGTTTGGGGCATCCCCATTGAAAAAGGATTTGATCCTGAAAAGGAACTAGAGGAAGCCCTCAGAGTTGGAAAATATTTGAGTTTTAGGCTTGAAAAGAGATGAGCTCAGAAGGTGACATTTCTCCCAAGCGCAGGGAAAGCGTCACGAAGTCAGCCTGCGGGTCGGCGTCGACCTCACCACCATCACGGCGAGGTGGGATGAGGATAGCAGCTCAACTCATCAGGGAAATGTCCACCATGGCAGCCAATACGAGGAGTATTACCAACCAAATTTTGGCAATGCAAGAGTTATTGAGACAAATGCAAAACCAGGCCCATTAAATCCCTCATTACCCGACCCAGGGCTAGTATCAGCAAGAAGACGAGGTGCAAAGTCAAAGAGCACGTCTTCCCAGTCATGCTAACGAAGTTAGCCCACTCGAAAGAGAAGTGGAGGTTGATATATCCTCTAATTACGCATCTGGCCGACCCACCGAGGTTCCCTTCAATATTGAAGATAACTTCCCCGAAATATGAGCCTGAAGCCAGGCTCAAAGGTCTTCCAGCGTATTTGACCGGATCAGCCCAGCAGTACCGAAGCCCAGACCTCCTCAGCAACCTCCAATGCCTAGGAACATGCCACAGTCCCCACCTCCTGAGATTCGGCAACCGGAGGAAATGTAGAAATAGCCCCCCGCGTTGCCCCGCCTAGAGACAAGCATCACGGGAGGGATGAGGAGGCTAGGTATCAAACGTGCCCTTCTGCTCAACCACCTAGGTATGAGGCAGACGAGAATTACGATTTCGATGGACCCCAAAGATCTTGTAACTTGGATGATGATGACGAAAACTTGCATTTTTCGCGAGAATTGAGGAACGCCCAAGTACCCGTCTATTATGTGATGCCCAAAATATCGAAGTACGATGGGAGAGGCGATCCAGTTAAACACTTAAATAACTATAATACACATATGAGCCTCAGAGGCGCCACGCCAGCTGTGAAATACAGAGCTTTCCACCTAACCTTCGGTGGAGCAGCTGAAATTTGGTACAGCAGGCTACCACCCAGGAACATTCGGAGCTGGCCAGAATTCAAGAATACCTTACTGAAAAGATTCGCTGTTAGCAAGGAATGAGAGGCCCACATTCAAGGCCTCCAAGACATGAAGCAGCAATCTGGTGAAACTCTGAAAAGTTTCATGTCCCGTTTACCGGCGAAATGACATATTGTGTTCAGGTTACTGATCGAGAGGCTCTATCAGTACTATGAGAAGGCCTAAACATGAACACCTTATTTTGGAGAGATGTCCAGAATCAGGACCCAACAACCTATGATGTGTTTCTAGAGATGATGATGTGAGAAATTAGCAACGAAGAGTTAATTGATCACAGAAACTGGGCTAGTCAAGGCCTCCAGCCTCAGCAGAGGCAACGTGGAAAACGACCTACCTCCCATTTGATAGATCATCAATGGAACCAGATTGGCAGTGCAATCACTCCCAACTCAGGGTAGGCACTTGCTACGGCCATCTTGAACGTGGTGCCTACATTGGCCTACGAAAATGTCTCACCCAAAGTCAATACTCAACGGACTGAATCTGCACAGTAGGCCCCCCGAAGAGGAAGAGGTCGGGGCGAGGTTCGGGACCTAGAGGTAGGCCAAACCCCTTAGAATATTGCACATATCATCATTCCTATAGCCATGGCACGGTAAACTGCATAGACATTGCCCACCACCTTAGGCGTGCAAGTCCCCGAAATGATCAACGAAATGACTCGCGACAGAGAAATATGCCCCCGTTTAGGCGTGACCAAGAGCCTAGGCGCAATGAGATAACTCCCCGCCACCGGGACATCTCTCTCCGACGGCGAAGAGAGCATGAAGAGGAGAGATCAAGAGGCGGACAATGAAGAGAACGTCAAAATCAAACAGATAATGCCCCCATACATGAGATCGACACGATCTTTGGAGGTGTTTATGTTGGTGGAGAAACAAGAAATCCTTAGAGGAATTATGCCATAGGGGCTAAAGGCCCCCCACTGACCAGTTATATAATGAACAGCGGTTCTCGAAGTAGTCAAACACCCTCCATCATGTTCACACATAAAGATTCGGAGGGTGTCCACTACCCCCATTGCGATGCCCTTGTTGTGAGGGCCGTGGTGGCTCGAAACGGGCTAAAACGGATGCTGGTGGACAATGGGAGTTCCGTCAACATTTTATTTGGAGTCGCATTTGACAAAATGATTTTGGATCATGAGTTAACCTCTATCTACACCCCCTTGTATGGCTTCACGGGAGATAGCATAATCCCGAAGGGTAAGATCACACTTGCAGTTGAAATGGGGGAACCACCCTTATCAACATTGAACTTCATGAAATCTCGATAGTTGATAGCAGGTCCGCCTACTACAGGGTATTAGGGAGGCCCATGTTAAAAGAGCTTGGAGCAGTCACTTCCATCCACCACCTATGCAAGCAATTCCCAACTGAACAAGGGGTGGCAACGGTGAAAGGTGACCAAAGAAGAGCCCAGGAATGCTACTTGAACTCCGTTAGGAAGGCCAAACCTAGGGACATTAACATGATAATCGGTGATGTCGACATGGACGCTCCTAAAGAGACACTTACGTTTGATGAAATTGACCCCCGCATTATTGAAATTGAGTCTCAAATGGCCCCAATGGAGGAGCTGGAAAGCTTCCCAGTAGACCCCTTGGAACCCACGAGGCTATTACAGGTGGGCAGGGGTCTGGCTCCGAAATTCAAGGAGAAGCTTAAGAAATTTTTGTGTAAGAATCGGTATGTCTTTGCTTGGAGGCCTGATGATATGGTAGGCATTGACCTTGAGGTTAGTTGCCACCACTTGAAAATTGATCCTAAGGTTGCCCCGCACAGACAAAAAAGAAGGGCTTTGATCCCGAAACGGTACTAGGCTTTGAAGGAAGAGGTACAGAAGCTAATCAAGAATGGCTTCATTAGGGAAGCCCTCTATCCGAAGTAGGTCTCCAACTCGGTCTTAGTGAAAAAACATAACGAGAAGTGTAGGGTATGTATCAACTTTTCTGCCTCAACAAGACTTGTCCTAAAGATAGCTTCCCACTCCCGAGGATAGATCAACTCGTAGATTCCACCACTGGACATGAATCCTTGAGCTTTATGGATGCTTACTGCGGCTACAACTAGATCCCCGTGTATCCAGGTGATGAGGAGCACACCTGCGTCATTATAGATATGTGACTCTATTGCTACCGAATGATGCCCTTTGGATTAAAGAATGTCAGAGCCACCTGCCAAAGGCTTGTGAATAAAGTGTTTGCCAACTTACTCAGCAACACAATGGAGGTCTACGTAGATGACATGCTTGTCAAAATTTTAAAGGTTAGTGACCACATAACCCACCTCAATGGAGCCTTTCAAGTATTACGAAAGTACCGCATGAGGTTAAACCCCCTCAAGTGTGCATTTGGGGTCGCATCCAGCAAGTTCCCAGGGTACATGGTCAACTAAAGGAGGATAGAGGCAAATCTCGAGAAGATACATGCACTAATTGAGATGAAGTTCGCTCAAAAGCTGAAAGAAGTGCAAAGCCTAACCAGTCGAGTGGCCGCTTTGAGACGCTTTGTCTCGAAGGCAACCAAAAAATGTCTTCCTTTCTTTATGATTTTGAAATGAGGAAATAAATTCCAATGGACAGAGGAGTGTGAAGAGGCCTTCAAAGAGCTAAAAAAGCACCTAGGGCATGCCCTCTTCTTTCGAAGCCCAAGCTGGGAGAAGTACTGTAACTCTACTTGGCTGTCTCTAATGAAGCCATAAGTGCAGTGCTCGTTAGGGAAGAAGGCACAACCCAGCTATTGGTTTATTACATTAGCAAGGCGTTGCTAGCACCTGAAACTCGATACCCAGACATGGAGAAGTTGAGCTTGGTATTGATCACTGCATCAAAAAAGTTGAGGCCCTATTTCCAGGCCCATACTATACATGTGTTAACTAATTTTCCACTTAGGCAAGTATTGCAAAAACCTGATGCCTCGGGAAGATTTGTTGAAGTGGGCCGTGGAGTTGAGCAAGTTTGAGATTCTCTTCAAGGCGAGAACCGCCATCAAGGGCCAAGCCCTAGCAGACTTCGTGACAGAATTTGCTAATGTTCCCAAGGTGGACGAAACCATGGAACCTGCCGATCCCCCAACGTGGAACCTATTTGTGGACGGCTCGATCGGAGAAGTAGGCTCGGGTGTAGATGTGGTACTGGTGAGCATCGAAGGTCATAAGTTGAACTGCGCCATACGATTCGGATTCAAGACCACCAACAATGCGGTCGAGTATGAGGCACTCCTTGCAAGCCTGAGACTAGCTAATGAAATGCAAGTGAAGAGGTTACTTATCAACAATGACTCCCAACTCATTGTTGGGCAGGTTAATGGCAACTTCGTAGCCAGGGATAAAGCTATATCCGCCTACCTCAAACTGGTAATGAGCATGCTCCTTGAATTGGCCCAGATCCCATGCATAGAAAATGCCCACGCCGATGTTTTATCTAAGCTGGCTAGTAGCAAGGATTCTAAGTTACTGACAGTGGTACCTATTGAGCACCTCCCAAAGCCATATACCTCTATGGAAGAAGTGATGTGGGTGGAAGGAACCCCAACTTGGATGCAACCCCTTATGGCCTATCTCAAAGATTAGACTTTGCTGGACAATAAAGAAGAGGCCTACAAGTTAAGAAGGAGGTCCGTACATTTTGTGCTAGTAGATGATATTCTCTATAAATGCGGATTCTCTTCACCTCTCCTTCGTGTGTGGGATATGAGGAAGCTACCTATATACTCTGCGAGATCCACGAAGACGTTTGTTGCAACCACTCGGGAGGGCTTGCCTTTGCAAGAAAAACACTAAGGCAAGGATACTATTGGCCCACCTTAAAAAATGACGCCATTCAATTTGCCCAAAAATGCGATAAATGCCAGCACTTCTCTCACATCCAAAGATAACCTTCCCAGGAGTTGACCGCGGTATCTAGCCCTTAGCCTTTCAGCAAATGGGGTGTGGATCTCATTGGCCCTTTACCCAGTGGCAGAGGAAGTGCTAATTTCGTTATTGTTGTAATTGATTACTTCACAAAGTTGGTAGAAGCAGAACCTCTAGCAAAGATAACAGAGGCCAACACCTCCAAGTTTCTATGGAAAAACATCATATGCCGGTTTGAGATTCCCCACTCTATCGTATTAGATAATGGAAAACAATTTGATAACAAAAAGGTAAGAGACCTCTGTGAAGAGTTGGGAATTAGGAAGCACTTTTCCACCCCTCATCACCCCAAGCTAATGGGTAAGTCGAGGCTGTGAATAAAGCTATAAAACACACTTTGAAGAAGAAGCTTGACACAACTAAGGGAGTTTGGGTGGATGAGTTGCCACATGTGCTGTAGGCCATCCGAACCACGAGTAGGACCCCAACCGGTGAGACTTCTTTCTCATTGACTTACGGTGCTGAGGCTGTGAGCCCGATAGATGTAGGACTACCTTCTCCCTGAAGGTTACACTTCAGCGAGATATCAAATGATGAGCTCAGGAGGTGTGAGCTCGATTTCCTTGAAGAAAGAAGGGACGACTCCCAAGTCAAGATTGGCAACATATCAAAGGAAGATGACCCGATATTATAATGATAAAGTAAAGAAGAGGACTTTTCGAATAAATGCCCTGGTGCTTCGGAGAGTGTTCTTGTCTTCCAAAGAGCCAGGAGTAGGCACCTTAGCACCAAACTGGAGGGGCCCTACTGCATTAAAAGAGAGATCCAGCCTGGTATCTACTGGATCAAAGACATGGATGGAAATGTTCAACCTTTTCCATGGAATGTCGAGCATCTACGAATGTATTACCAATGAATGTAACTCATTGCCGGAAGTTTTCCCCAACCTTTGCAAGTAAATAAAATCTTTGTTCCAAGTAAGTTGTCAAGCGTGGGTGCCTCGAAAGAGAGGATACAGTCCTAAAATGGACCACATCATTTGAACTCAGAGGAGCACATTACATGCCTCCCTTTGACGAGGTTGAACGTCAAGGAGAAGCCTTTGCATGGATGAACCATCCTCCATGCAAGGAAGTGTGGGTGCCTCGGAAGAGAGGATATAATCCTAAAAGGGACCTCCTCGTTTGAACTTCGAGGCGTACATCACATGCTTCCCTTTAACGAGGTTGAACATCAAGAAAGAAGCCTTTGCATGGATGAACCATTTTTCATGCAAGGAAGCATGTGTGCCTTGGAAGAGAGGATACTGTCCTAAAATGGACCACATCGTTTGAACTCCGAGGCGCACATCACATGCCTCCCTTTGACGAGGCTGAACATCAAGGGAGAAGCCTTTGCATGGATGAACTATCCTCCATGCAAGGAAGTGTGGGTGTCTCGAAAGAGAGGATATAGTCCTAAAAGGGACCACCTCGTTTGAACTTCGAGGCGTACATCACTCCCCTTGACGAGGTTGAACGTTATGGGAGAAGCATTTGCATGGATGAACTATCCTTCATGCAAGGAAGTGTGGGCGCTTCGGAAGAGAGGATACAGTCCTAAAAGGGACCACTTCATTTGAACTTCGAGGGGCACATCACATGCCTCCCTTTAACGAGGCTGAACGTCAAGGGAGAAGCTCCATGTCAGTTTAAAGCTTCAGAATTATTTGACTACTCCAGTTTATTTAAAGTCCAAAATCCAACTAGATTGAGAATTAATTTGGTCATTCAAAAGTAAAGGCTTAAAGCCTAAATAATTAACGGTAAGTTTATCAGTTTGAGTTCAATCCAATTTCAGTTCAGGTAGTTAAGCTCAGTTCAGTACGAGGTTCAGACTGCAGCTTGTCGAAGCAGTTCATTATAGTTAATACACTAAGGAACTTCATTTACTTCATTCATTTTAAGGAAAAACGAGTACATTAGGAAGCCTAGGGGCATTACGAATTTCAGCTAGAGCCTAAACTCTGCTAGGGAGGTAGAAGAGCCCGTGCCTCAGTAGCAGGTGCATCAGTCGCCACTTCTTCCAAAGTCCCTTCTACGGGAACTTCTTCAGCAGCTTCCTCCGCTGTGTCTGAGGGACCTCTTCTTCAATGAATTCTGCCTTCATTTCTGAAGTATTCAGTTCAGGGTAGAGCTCCTCGGCCCTACCCATCACTTCATTGTAGGCAAGCCTCCTCCAGTATAGAGCAAATCGTTGATACTCTTCGGTCAAGTGAAAGTTGGAAATGTAATGCTTAACCGCCTCCTCACCAGCCTATTGAACCTCGGCTTTAGCTCGTTTGGCCTCATCCACAAAGTATTTAACTTGGCCCTCCATGAATTGGTTCGCATCCTTGAAATCAGCAAGTTGTAGGTTGGCTTTCTCGAGAGCCTCGGCAGTAAGCTTTTGATGGCTATTTGAAGTCTCGACCTTCTTCGTTAATGCAGCCACCTCACACTAAGACTCATTTACCTCCTTCTTAAGGGCCTCGATCTCAGCCAAAGCAGAAGCTAGCTTGGCCTCGCCCTCTATTTTTTGGGCCCTCAATTCCTCAGCCTCTACCCCCTTTTTTACTTCGGCCTCAGCAGCATTTAACTTCTTATACGAGGCCATGTTCCTCCATTGAATGTCAGATAACACTTCCTGACATTCCAATGCCACGCCAAAGGCCCTCTCACTTTGGCTCGCTATTGTGGCAGTGAGGTCCACCGCGTCACAGGTGGACACATAATTCTACCATCACTTAGTCCAAAATTTGTTAAAATTTTCTGTAGCGCATCAAACTTCAAGTGGCAGTATCTCCAAGACTGCCAGACGATTTGATCGTCCTTCCTAGCTAAGAAGTTCCCAGACTTCCCTGGGGTCCACTCCATTTGGCTCTTCTTAGGAGCCTCAAAAGCTGAATGAGCACCCTTCTTTGCTTTTTCATTGGCCGTCCGAGCATGCTCCACTTTAGCAGCTTTTATTGAAGATTCCATAAGCTTTGGCTGCTGCTGACCCCCCTTTCTGGGGTGGAACATAGAAGTCCCAAAATTTGTAGAGGCCCCGCTTGTGTGCACCAGTTTTCTCTTCTTCTAGGGTTTCTCCACTTTCCCTTTCCCTCTTTCAGAGGCCATCTGAGCCTTCTTAGGTGCCTCCTCCTCTGCTCCCTTCTCAGCCTTTCTTTTGCTGAGGCGTTCTAGCTTCGACCTAACTTGTTTCCCTCCGGAGGAAGAAGGCTTTAAAGCCTTCGTGTCGGTGATGACAGTGGCCTTAAGGATAGTGGCCATATTAGGTACTGGGTATTCCTTCTTGGTGAATTTGTCTGCAAATGTGAAGGAAAAAGTTAGAAATTGCAAAATGAATATGAACTTAACAGAAGTAAATGGGCCTCTTACCCTTGGAGGCCATCAATCCAAAGTCAAGAAAGTAGCAGCTTTAGTCAATCAAGTAGGCAAAGCTTCTTTGCTTTGAAGATCATTTGTAAATATCTTCAATGACGTCCCACTCAACCTCGTGAAGTTCGTAACGCGAATTGAAATCTGCAAACATAGAGAAAAACGATCAATACGATGAGATCAGACATAAATTACAAATTGAAGGGCGAGGCACTCACGGGCTTCGTAGTACTGAGTGGTACGATACAAGCTGGGACAGTATCTCCTCAACCAACTGCCACCTACCCCTTACCTAGAACCAGGACTTCTTCCATCCCTTGATGGAAGAAGGGAGCCCCACTACGAAGGGAACATGAGCCCCCCAAGGAGTGATTTAGTACCACCCCTTGGAGTCGTCCTTCCCAGTGACCCGAGCCTGAAAAATGGATTGAAAGACATGTAGAGGCATGTCTTCGCCTAAGGAAACTTCCTTCCAAAAGAAGTAGGCCCCAACTAACTGGCTCCACCTATTTGATAAAATTTGGGTGGACAACAACATGAAGTTCTTCAGCATCGCCTTAAAGAAAGGGTACGAGGTAGATGCACTCCTGCTTTAAGCAGGAATTTACTAAAGGCCACACAGCCCGGCCTCAGAAAGCATGCTCGTTCTTGGGCCTCGGGAAGTAACATTTCTACGTAGTAGGGAATACAATACGTTTCCCTAAGTTCAGCTAATTTGGAAAAAGTTATGGAAGATGGGATTTTTGCAGCCCCGCAATCCGCCTCATAATCTATAGGCTCCACGGTCATCCTATACCAGTCTCTCGACCCCCCGGACACTGACTCCTTCCCAAACCTAGCCACCGTAACGGCCAATGAAGCATCGGAATCCATTAAAAATAGAAGACGATGATGAAGGAACATAAATTAATGAAAGGTTGCCAAATCGTGTTTTCACAAAGAAGTTACCTAAGAAGAAATGAGACCTAAGAATGCTCATTGGAGAATAAGGAGATGCCGAAATTTGTTTGGAGATTAAAGCACTTAAGAGAGTTTAAGTGATTTTTCGCGAAGGTAAAACTCTAAAATGACATAACTTTTGATTTTTTTATGAAGAATGAATCAATCCTGGCTGTTGGATCGAGGCCTATTGGATATGAAGCGTCCGATCCTATAACAAATCTGAGCCGTATAATTTGAAAAGTTTATCTCACCAACGCCTTAGATCAATATGTGAAGATCACGTACTAGCCTCGAGACGTTACTGCTTGTCAAAAAAATACGTAGCCATCATTGCGTATTTAATGTAACGACTGTACGTGTATTGGAAGTTGTACCGCTTAAGCTGCCCTATCTTGGTAACATGCAAAACTGTCAAATCAATGATGCCGATATTAAAGGGCAATCAAAATGAAATGCGCATCGGCATTTCAGTGTTTCACTGCCTCAGCTCCAAAAAGGAATTCAGCCATCTTCAAAGTTAATGAGCCTCAGCAATTCAACATATTCACTGCCTCAACTCTAAAAATGAATTCAACCATCTTCAAAGTTAATGAGCCTCGGTAGTTCAGCATATTCACTGCCTTAGCTCCAAAAACAAATTCAGCTATAATCAAAGTTAATGAGCCTCGACAGTTCAACATATTCACTATCTCATCTCCAAACATGAATTCAGCCATCTTCAAAGTTAATGAGCCTCAGTAGTTCAGCATATTCACTGCCTTAGCTCCGAACACAAATTCAGCTATCTTCAAAGTTAATGAGCCTTGGCAGTTCAGCATATTCACTGCATCAGCTCCAAAAACGAATTCAGCTATCTTCAGCTCAGCAGATGCAAACCAACTATTAAATTCCATGACTTGGGAGACTAGTATGATGGACTACGAATTTTAAAAACTTTCTTATTGAAGTCCACACACGACATAAATAATCATACATGGATTTGGGGGACTATTGTTATGACATGTTACTAGCATTTGTCACGTGGTCGACCTAGAGAATTCGCGGACCCACTCCTGTTGAACTGCCTGTCGTAGAAGACGAGGCCCAAAATGGTAGCTTCCGAGGCCCACTACTAATCTGAGGTGGACATGCTGAAGAGGCCTTAATCCGAGGCCCAATTGGTCTGAGGCTCCACCCTAACTAATGACGGCCCACGTGCAAAGATCCTGATTTTATTATAGAAATCTTATTTGAATGATTGATGTGACTTCTGTAAAAGTGTATTTGTGTCTTGTCTTATCAATATGATGTAAGAACATTAAATGGTTTGACAAGCTAGGAAGANCAAAGATCCTGATTTTATTATAGAAATCTTATTTGAATGATTGATGTGACTTCTGTAAAAGTGTATTTGTGTCTTGTCTTATCAATATGATGTAAGAACATTAAATGGTTTGACAAGCTAGGAAGATCAACTTAATGGCTAGGATTTGATACTTTGGCCGGGGAGATGAGGCCACGTGTAATTTCATCTAAGGGTCACAATTTCATTTCTAACACTATAAATATCCCCACCATGTAACAATTGAGGACTAATGCAACTTTAAATACTTGGGGCAACTTATTTGGATCTCTTACATTGATTCACAATCTTTAATCTTAGTTCTTGGCGATTGGTAATTATTGTACAATCGTATCCCGTTACCTTGCCGGAACCCGAACGAAAACGTCTCGTGTCATTGAGCTTCTCTCACGTCCAATTTCTAAGTGATCTTGACTGTTGATCTGTCTTAACGTGTTGGATTTAGCTTACCCATGCACGAGTGAACCCGACATTTGTTGGCAACATTTTTTGAGGTCAACACAAATCAACGTAAAAGTGATAATAATAAGTCATCTGCTAAGCTCCACGCCTAGGTTGACCTCTCAATACTTCAATATCCTCCATATTGGGAACTACAATATGTCTACCAATACAAAACTCAATCAGCCCACTCAATAAATTATCCAACCGTTGTCCATCATGTTCTGTATGCAACCTTACACAAATTTAATAATGTCATAGCATTTTGAATATCATGATCCTTTCTCTATAAGGCTTGTGAAAGATCATCTATAACTGCAAGAATTTCAAACATAAAGTGAAGACAAAACACAAACTCAAAAATCTTGCATAGTTAGGACTTTTGTTTTAGTTTGAAAAACATTTCGTATCAATCTGTTAACAAACCCCCAAATCACCAAGCATTATTACAAATTTACAATTTCAATAAATTGCAAATTCAATTTACAAACCCCAAATTATAGTTTTAATATTACAAACTAAATCACAATACTAGATCACCAATCAATATATATAAAATACCTATTCAAGTTCTAAAAGAAAATAGTCCAGAAATGAATTAAAAGCTAAAATAAAAAAAGGAGAATAGAAGAGATGGCTCACATGCGCCAATGGTAGCAAGGGAGTTTGGCAGAGCAACAAAGCTGAAGAAAACAACGAGAGTCGAGAGAAGAGGGGATGTAGATGCAAGAAAAATAGGTTTTGGGATACTTTGCAATTTGGAGCATTGTTTTAGAAATGGGCTTTAGAGGATTGGGGAGAAATGGAGGTGTTTCAGCCTAGTTTATAAAAAGTGAAAATTACAGCCTTCTAGATTTTTAAATTTCCCATTTCAAAATTCAGATTTACAAGTTTTTATTTCAAAAATTAGATGATAACTAAAATATTATAATATTATAATAATTATATTACAAAATTAAATATACATATTCATTCTACCCAATCATACATACCAAAACCCTAATTATTTCATCCTCACCATTCTCTCCACTCTCTATTCCAGCTTTTCTCTAGCCATCCATCGCTGCCGAGGCCACCTAACTACACTGCAGGCACAACTACCACTAGCACCACCACCGATGGCACTACCTCACTTCTCTCTATCTATTCTCATCTCTCACCCTCTCTCCGTCACGAAATGACTTGAGAGGGCTGGAGTGAAGCCTCTCAAAGTCGTCAGAGTGAAGCCATACGAAGTAGCCTGACACCACCACCACTATCACAGGTCGCTACGGGCGACGCTGCTGTTTTGCCTCGCTTCATTCTCTCTCCTCGTTCTACTCCGACGAACACTGCAAGCAAGCCATGACGATGCAGCGACACTATGTTAATGTGCAGCGGCCTTCGCGGCTGCAAAGTTGGAGTTGTGCTGTATGCTCAGTGGTGAGGTGGTGGCGGTGTCGGGTTAGGTTGCTGTCGTTGTGGGTTGCAGGCGCTACGTCGGCGCCTTGGGTGTCGTGGTTGCGGCTCTTGTTTTCCGGTGATGCTACCGTGGATGTGTTGGATGAATACTGACGTTTATGATTTCAATTGTATTTTTTTAATTTGGGCCAAATCTTCGTGGTGCTGCTATAGAAGCACCGTCACGACGCCCAAATTTACGCGCTGAGATGGCGATTTGCAGGTCATGGTTGTAGATAGTATTTTTCGGTGATGGGGGTTGTTACCATGGCTGTGGATGAATAGTTGATGTGGTTTTGTTGGTGGCGATAGCGGTGGTGGTGGAATGGCGTGACGATGTGGTGGTATTTTTCTGCGATGTGTTGATTTGTTTGAGGTGGTGGTGTTGCTGTCGGGAGGCGGTGGTGGTGGTTCTGACGACGAAGGTGGCAGTGGTGCTGCTAGAGGGAGTGGTGCAATGGTAGTCACAAGTGTTGGTTGTGATCACAAATTATTTGGTTGATTGTGACCATTAAATTGGTTAATTTGTGACCAATAAACAATATGTAACTAATGAAAAAGATAAATTGTGACAAAAAAATAGTGACCTAAATATTTTTAAATTTGTGACCGATAATTTGACAATTTATGATTGTTTACTAAGTTGTGACTTATATAGTTTGTAATTTGTGACTGATAAATAAGTTGCGACGTATAAATTTTTTATTTGTGATCGATGAACAAATTGTGACATATAAAATTTTTGAATTGTGATCGTAAAATAATTTGTGACATATAAAATTTCTGATTTGTGATCGAAATATAATATATAACTAATTAAATCGTTAATTTGTGACCAAATTATATAGATTTATGACATTAATATATTTAATTATTTAAATATATAATTATTTAATTAAATCATAAAAATAAATTTTAATTAGTATATGATTTTTTGAAATTTGAAACATTTATTTTTAGTTTTGAAATGAGTGGTACTTAACATCTTATTTATGAAATTTTCCCTTACAAAAACAGTTTTAAAAAAAGGGTTGCTACAAAAGCCCACTTTTTTTGTTATGCCCACAAGAGAAGTTGTTTGGCCCTTTTTATATATATATATATATATATATGAAGGAAAAAGAAATTTATCGTCAATTGGGCCAACTGTATGGGCAACCATCGAACCTCGTTGGGTGCTAAATCCATCGGTGCCTATGCTATCAAGAAGAAAGAATTTTGAAACAGAAAAGGACCTGGAATGTCGGAAGATGATCGATTATAACATATACGAAGGGTAAACCAAAACGAGACGTTATTACAGTTTATGCCACAAAATTATGACAAGGAGTTATGTTACTGGTACATAACCTGTAACATAAAGGTGTACTAATGCACAAATGACGCCCCCCATTAGTGTGAATGGTTATGTTACGGGGCATAATTCTTATGACAAGTAGAGAAAAACCCACGCCACTTCCCCTGCATTGAAAAGCTAAATGAGAAAGACAGCTCTACCCTTATAGCCAGTTGGGCGCCATTTGGGGGGCGCTATTTGTGCATTATATGAATGATTATATTACGGGGCATAATTCTTATGACAAGTAGAGAAAAATCCATACCACTTTTCCTACATTGAAAAGCTAAATGAGAAAGACAGCTCTACCCTTATAGCCAGTTGCTACTACGAATATCTTTCTCGTACAACCTATAGCTGCCATAATATTTACATCCACAACCATAACTACAAACTTTACTACGACAACCATCCTCATCTTCTCTGCAAATCACATATCTTGTACAAATGCACTGAAACACCATCATGGTTGCCTCAATCAGAAGACGCAAGATCATACCCATCTTGTCCACCCACTCAATCAAGAAAAATATGTAGTTTATAGTCACGTTAATTTGAGGAAGAAATGTGATATAGTTCTTAAGAGAATTATACCTCAAAAGTTAGCTGTTGAAGTTGGAGAACCCAAATCTATATAAATCACACATTGAAAGTTCATACTTTTGATGTAGGATTCTAGTCTCATACATTGTAATGAAAACCATGACAACCCACTACGCTCCCGATCCCGCACTCACATAGAACTGACTTTGTATTAGCCTATGACTAGTCCCAGACGAACGTTGCTATGCCGACATCACCATTTGTGCCGCTCGATTGTAACCAAGATACGTGATGACTAATTTTATACAATTGATATAGATCCTAGGAGATGCATACCTCAAAAACTAGTTATTGAAGTTGAAGAGTTTAAGTTTATATAAACTATACGCCAAAAGTTCATACTTTCGATATGAGATTCAAGTCACGTACCTTGCAATGAGAACCATGAAAAAATGCAAGAGCTTGATATGTTCACCATCCATTCCGTTCCAAAATTGAAACTAAAAAACACAAAAAAGTAAAATAATAATAATGGTTAATATGTTCACCATTAATTCCAAAATTGATTTGCAAGTTGTAGGAATAGAATGTTTAATTCAGAGTAATTTTTTTTTTTTTAATTTCGAATCTTTAAAATGTTCATGTTCTTAATTATTTACATCTTTTGATCTGAATGGTGGTGGTTTGTTGTGTGTATGAAAATGTGACAAAAATGGATGTGGTTGTTTTCGAGATTCACACAGGTGTGATTTTTGTGGTATGCAGCTTTCAGCCGTTTCTAAATTAGTATTGTGATTCTATTCTTTATCTTCCATCTTCAAAACATTGGAATACTTCTTGTTTTCTATGCTATTTGTACCCTTTGGGGTACATGTTGGTTTACTCGACCCCACCCCCTCCCTCACATGGGGGTCGGGTCAGAGAGGAGGTGGGGTCGGGTAAATCAAAGTGTACCACAAAGGGTTTATGTAGCAAGATTGATTTTCTTTTAGTTGGTACTCTCCAAGATATAGTATTTTCTTTTATTTGGAAGAGTCGTGCGATTCAATACCACTTATATCAAACATCAGTCTAGGTGAAAATTGCATAAAATTAAAGGATAGGTTCATTTAAACCCAATGTCACTTAATTCATTTAAGTGAACATATCAAGTGTGACTACCTAAAATTGAACTCAAGCACCACTTGTGTTAGATATTATTATTCAATTTGGAAACCTTCAAAACCCTTCCGAAGGTGCGCAATTAATAAATAAAGAAAATGAAATCAGCTTTATACAAAGCAATTTCTTTACAACAGATGGGTCAAAGTTACGAACTTGACAAATAGAAGTGGTTAGGTGGCTCGTGTCTGGTCGCATGGGTGATGTTTAACATGGTGATGATGGTCGTTAGATGTAGACTAGGTGAGTTCACTGGAGAAGGAGGTGAATTTTTTATTTTTATTTTTGTATAATTTAATTATAGTTCATTTAAAAACACGGATTAATTTGTATTTCTAAATAATATTAATAAAAGGGCTTACTTTTAATCTCTCAAAGGTTTGAGATAAAAAATAAGATGAAAATTAGTTAGAGACGATTGTTATTTAAAAGTTGAAACTATAAATGAAATTTAAAATTACAGCACTTTTTGGATGGAATTTATCGGAAAAGACCATTTGCGCCAAAATGAAAGTTTTTGAACCATTTGTGCGACTTTTTAAAAGTATAAATGGAAATGCAATATGAGCAAAGGTTTGGGACTATTTGAGCCAATTTTCCCAAAATTTCTTTGAGTTTTTTTTCTCTCTTTCATTCCCCCCACCCCCCCAACCCCACCCCACCCCACCCCTCTTTTTTCAAGAACGAGAATAATATTTTGGATAATATTTTTCTGAAATTTTAACGAAATTTCAATTGGTTCTTCAAATTTTAATTTTTCTCGAGTTTAGTGACTAAGCCCCATTTGACAATCATTATTTGACAAAAATAATGTTTTGAATAGTGATATTTAGGAGAATGTATGGTTAAAAGGTGAAAAAAATTTGGATTTATATACATAATATTTTATTATGTTAATGTGTGGTTGAAAATGAATATGTAGAAAAAATATTTAAATAATTGTTGTCAAACGGGGGCAAATTGAATTTTGGTGAAACTTTCTTGACCGTTGATGAATTTTTTACTAATACACATTTCAAAACTCTTTTTTTTTTCTTTTCTTTTAAACTCATTTTCAATGATATATTCTCGTAATAACATATTTGGAACGTAAATATAAAAAAATTTTCGTATTTTTTAATCACACATTTTTTATTGACTAGGGGGAATAATTGTAGACAAACAAGAGCATATTTTCCATGTAATTAGATGCATCCGTCTACGAAGGCCCTTGTATACACCCTTATCTCCTACGGTACGTTTGCCTATTATTAGTAAATGTTGAATGTGCGTTGCACTTTGTTATGAAATACTTTATAAGTATCGAATATAATTAACACCAGGGAATATATATGTGACAACGAATATTAAATCGTTTATTTAATTTTCAATTAAGTAAAATTGAATGTTAATTAGCATACATGCACGTGAATAATAAAATGTATTTTTGAATGTAAAATTCTTATAAACTTATAATATGAATTAATAACACTGAAATACAAAAATAAAGATGAATAATAATTAAACGAATGTGAATGTTAATTAATCGAAAATTAATAATAGGAAATTTATACATTAATGAAAGTACACGTGTGAAATGAATATGTCAAATGTACATTGATGGTAACTAAATGTTAAATAAATGAATGTGAATGTTTGTTAATTAATCGAGAATTAATAATAGGGAATTATACATTAATGAAAGGACACATGTGAAATGAATATGTTAAATATACATGTACATTGATGATACTAAATGTTAGATAAATGAATATGAATGTTAATTAATTGAAAATTAATAATAGGGAATTCATACATTAATGAAAGTACACATGTGAAATGAATCTATCAAATTTACATGTATATTGATGGTTACGAAATGGTTAAATACATATTGAACAACGAAAAATAATGTATTATTAAAATAATTAAATTATAGTAGGACTAGAATCATCTAAAATATGATTCTCACTTGATGTGATATTTTTTTCACTGGCAATACTTGGCAAAATTTCATTGGATGTTAAAAAAAAAAAAAAACACAAAACAGTTCCAATGAGGTGTTGCGTTGTAAAATGTTGGTAAAGGAAAAGCCTGTACGTGTGCTTTTTTTCTAATATATTTACCTTTTAATATTTCATAATGGACACATAGAGGTTCTTATTAACCTTTATGTTACGGGTTATGTACTCACGACATAACCCTTAATATATGGTCTTGTTTGGTACGAATTAAAATTAAATTTTAATCTAAGTTAAAGTCAAATAATCAATATTAATCACTTCTTTTATGGATCCCATAACTTTTCTTCCACACATTTCAAATATTTTTATTATAATCTATTAAAAATTTAATTTTAATTCCTACCAAATACCATCGTAAGATAGTTCATCAGTAAATGTTTGACTCGTGTTACCCTCGAGTCAAAAACCTAGGGCAATAAAAAGCTTCCTTTTGTAAAAGTTCCATTGAAGTACTATCTCGATATCGTGTGGCGGCCGAGCAGAATACAAAACCCTAACACACCCATCGTATGCATCGCTTATTCTTCCTATTACCCTAATCCATTTGCAAATCATATGTACATAAGCATGTATTTGTATCTGTCTGCATAAATGTATAAATCTATGTGTAATTTTGTTCTGAATATCAAGAGACCCCAGAATTACCGCTATGTTTCTCTCAAGGAATTTTTGTCTGGTGTTTTGGTGATCTGATTCCGCACTTGTTTGACGAAGATTTTTTGAGGAATTATTCTTTGAAAAATATAGTTTTTGGTGTAGTGTGGTTGAAAATGCGTGTGGCTAAAAGCGATTCTCAAATAAACATTTACAAACAAGGGCTTAATATATTTTAAACTTAAATATCACAACAGTGAAACTTTTGAAGCACATCATAAAATGTGATAATTGATGGGAAAGTGATGCTAGATTCTTGTCGCCCCAGTCTTAATTTGCATCTATCCAGTAGATGCAATGTGGTGATTGACAATTGATCTGATTCCTCTTTAAATTTGATTCTGCTTCATTTGTTCGTGATTTACGAGTTTTATAATATTTTATTTTTTTGTTCTTAGTACTGTAGATCATTGAGATATGTAAAAAGAGGCGTGAGGATTCTTATCCACCTATTCTGAAATTGAATGATGATTATAACAACATGCACTACGATCTGATCTCTATTGTTTATCTCAATCTCATTGTTCAATAATTTTCTTAAATTTTATATATTTTAGATTTCTTATTATTATTTTTCTTATTCAACGTTATAATATTTGGTAATGCAATCCATGATGAAGTCTAATAATAGATCCTGATTTTCCAGTGATTATGTCAAAAGTATTCACCATCTTTCGGCTGAGATTGTTGATATAGATTTTCTTTCTTTTTTGACACGTGTTTCTTTCCACTAAAGTCCTGAAGTTCATGGGTAAGTTTATAATTGTGTGCCTGTGGTATCTAATGTCCAGACTTATTCTGTTGCTGGATGTTTCGTTTTGAGGGCGTAAATGAGCTACAGAACAGGTCTTGCGACACAGTTAGCTTTACTGTTCATAAGCTTTCAGTTACTTTAATTCTGCTTACATTTTTCACTACTAAAAAGATCATTCTTTATACTATTTATTCATTACTTATACTTCAGTTTTCGATTGTTCTCCAATTAAGTTGTGGTATGTTTGGTTTGAACCAATATCTGTTATTTGAAATTTGACTAACCATGCAATCCTTCATATAGCCAAACTGGCGTCGGCCAAAGGGTATTGATTCTCGGATACGAAGAAAGTTAGGGGTCTGATTTGATGCCTAACATTGGATATGGGTCTGACAAGAAGACTCGCCGCTATCTTCCCAATGGTTTCAAGAGTTTCTTGTGCATAACACAACAGAACTGGAGCTACTGATGATGCTTAACACGTAAGTCAAATAAGTCCCAAGTCCCTCTCTTGAATTGGTCCTCTTTTATGTAGATGTACTTTTCTACTATATCTGCTTTCTTTTTGTTAATTGAGTTTGGCTCAATTGAATCAGGACATACTATGTTGAAATTGCTCACACATTATCTACCAAAAGAGGAAAGAAATTGTGGAGCGGGCTGCCCAGCTTGATGTTGTTGTCACTAACAAGCTTGCTAGGTTGCCTAGCCAGAAGATGAATGAGCTTTTATACTTAGGACTTATCCTTGGGATGGAGCAGTCTTTTCCATCTTATCTTTGCTTCGAAATGTTATGACCTCAATACAAATATTAAGGTGATTTTGATTTTTTTTAGATGATATCTTCTTCCATTAAGATATCCATAAAACAATTTATTTTGTACACTTGCATGTAGTTCTCCATTAATTTGAATGTTATTGCAATTTTTGGTATCTAAATGAAGTTCACAAGTTCAGGGGTATCTATTGATGATTGCTTGGTGAAGACATAAAGATTTGGAACTTCTTAAATTTGAATATGTTTCTTTGGAATTCGCAATTTGAATAACAAGCAATTAATAAAGCCGCAACAATCGTGCTACATGTACAGGGAATTTTCCTAGACATTTTGACAAATTGCCAACTGGTCATAATTTCGCTGGACGTTGGATAGAAGAAACTTCAAACCAGCCAATTCAGTATTGCTAAAAATTCTTGGCAAAAATCTCTGTACAAGAGCTTAATTCAACCTGCAATGAGTGTAAAGAACATTGATTGTAAAAAGGTTTTCCAGTAAAAATTGCTTTTTCACGGAGTAATGCTATTTCTTCAAGTTGATATGATTTCATTGTCACGTTGTCCAATCAATCCATTTGGTCTCTATTATTTGAGATTATAATTTTTGGAATAGTATTTTTTTTGAAAAATGTGTATTTTTGAAAAAAGAAATTGTTTTGAATTTACGCGTAATATTATTTTAATAAAAAATGTGTAATTAATAAGAAGAGAGAAAAATGAATTATAATTTTAACTGGACAAACGGTGCTGAAACTCCACGTTATTTTCTCACCTGACACAACTGTGAGTCGGGGATTCAGATTTCAATCTGCAGTAAATTTGGCGTGACAAGAACTGGGCCTAGAATAGTAGATTGGCTTGAGCATGGACAAACAATCTTGCTACATCTCAATTCTAGTTTACTCCATGACTCGTTAATTTACACTCAACATAATCTCACATCACCTTCTACATTTCACACATTTAAGAATAATATTACTTATACATAATGAAGTTACATAATAATTTACATATAGCTAATATGTCAAAAGAGAGTGAATATGTTTTGTTTTTATATTTTGTTAACAAAATTCTAACTCAATCATATCTCACAACATCATTTGTATGTAAACAATTATGTACATGTAGTACAATCGTACATTTAATAGAACTATTATAACTCTTTCACATCATCAATTTGTCAAGAGAGGTGTCAGGAACAAATAGCTTAATCCACACACAAATGAACCGAAAGAGGACATCGGATTAATGTCACGTGAAACTCAAGGCACTAATAAAATGCACCCATAGTGGGCATATCAAACCATAACTTTAATGCCACAGTTAAAAACACAACTTAAATCACAAAAATTTTCATTTGAGATTGCTGCATACTTGAAGAATGTTAAATAGGATGAGTCGGGAGCGAGCGATTTGCCTTATGACATTTGGGCCCGCCCTGACCCTTTGGAGGGATGAGCAACTCGTGGATTGCCTCCCTTTTTTAATTTTTTAAGTTGAAAATTGCAATTTTAGCTAAAAGGCAAGTTGCTCGTGAGCCTGATACAAGCTGGTTCGCATGCAATCGGGGGAGCTCATGAGTGAGTTGGCTTGTCTGGCTCATGAACCAACTCTTGCGAGCAGCTCATCGCACGAGTGATTCACTACTCAGCTCGCAAGAGGGCCGAGCAAAGCCACGGGGGACAATTTGGCTTGCCCTAGTTAACACTCCTACACAGCAACTGAATAAACTCATTTTTTAAAATCTCAACTAGAACATTAAACCACAATTTGACGGTTATTATTCGTATGTCGCTAGTAAATTTACTACAATCTAGCATAAATATAGTTTTACTATAATTTTACTACAATCTAGTTGTATTTCCAGTCCTCAAATTAGCATAAATATAAAGAAAAAAACTCTTCATTCCAGCCAGCTTGCTCTCATATCTGCCTTCTCAATTGTTCTTGTGCTTGTTGGAAGCTGCCTTTGATACAGGGTTCTATCAGAATGTATCAACAAACTAAACTGTAAAAATTTTAACATTATAAGTTGTAAATTTCAAACTCCACTGCTTCCTAAATCATTAAGAAAACAGTTACATCACACACAACAATAAACAAAAAGTCTATGGGCTGCAAAAACAATGAGAAAGTAATGACAGAGAAACTCTTTTGAAGCTTTTTGCATAATACTAATGAAAAACTCTCTGTTTCTGTCGTCAGATCTACTTCATTATTCTTCACCATTGATAATAAAAGAAGAATTCATTGCAAACTTCTTAAATGAAAATCCTTCCCAGCTTCATTGTGCCGCTTGCTCTGAATCTGTATTAATAGGAGGATATCAGAATTTAAGAAGATATTCAGACAAGAAATCTGGTCTATGCTTTTAGAGACTGAAGAGAAGCACAAGATGTAAAGTAATGAATGAAGATCGACCTCTTCAACAATGACATGAATGAAAGCAAGCGAAGTAGGTGTTGCCATGTTAGTGAAATTTCAAGTTGGTCATTGAACTTAATTAAACATACTTGTTTAAAACTGACTAGAAAAGTGGGATGTCAAAGGGGCGAAGGGAGGAGAGGCAGGGGGGAAAATCCCAATACCATGCAACGTTAATTATTTTTATCTTTACAAAGCTATTTAAATTTAAAAACAGATACGGCTTAAAAGAAGAAATAAAAAACAAAGAGAGGAGACGGGGCAGTTTCAGGGAAGAGACCATGTACCTAGCCCCTATTCATTGGCAATACAGGGACTGCGCAGAGTACAGTAAATAGAAGATAACGAAATTACTTGTGGAACAGCTTGAATCAAAATGAAGTTCAGTGATTAGCACGAAATTTCACTATAAGTTTATCGACCACGAGTGAACTTAGCTGATACAACCTTCTATAATAGTTTATAACTCCAAAAGATCTTCCCTGCATCAAAGCTACTCAAACTGACTAGAAAAGATCCATTCTGAACATCCAATTTATAATATTGTGCAAAATTGTTTACCGGAAAGTACACAAATTTTTTTGACAGTACATAACGACAAATTATTGACTACAAGATCCATGTAGGTTAACCACATGTATATAGGCCGAGAACGAAAGCTAAACAGATTTTGAAATTTAATCCTTCTGCTTGGTAGGACACTAGCACAATCTCATAGCTACAACAATCACAAACCAAGACTTATTAAACAACATAACCCAGCTACTGCAATCACACTCCTCCACATTGCATAGAGTTTTCCATCCCTAACTTTAGAGAGAGGTGCAGGACTGTTCAGAAAAATCGTGTAAAACCTCCTAAAGTGGGTTTTTTTGTCAGGATTGATGTGACTAGTGACCAATGAGATTATCTAAAGGTTTGTAAACAGAAAGCTAGAAGTTTAGTGAATATTTTTGGTGTTTTAAGGTTATGACTGACCATACTCCAAGACTATACGTTTTAGAAATAGAGGTTCTTTGATTGTTTATGTTGTTGTAAATTAAGCCCTTGTTTGACAACCATTAAAACAAAACTCTTTCTTTTTTTTTCAAACTCATAATAAAATATTCTTCACGTAAACCCAATTTTTTTTCCTATTTTTTAACCACACATTCTAAAAAAATACTATTCCAAAACTCATTTTCCCCAAAAAAATTCATTTTAATGATTGTCAAATGGGGGCTAAATTTTCTTTAACGTGTTACTTTTTATGTTATAAAGAATTATTAGAACGCTGAGATTTTCAGAAAAAAGAAAAATCATAGAACTTTACCAACACACGAGTTGCATATGATAAAAAATTTCATAGTTATTATAATAAATAAAAACACTATACTAAGTAGATGTTAACTACTTGATGCTGTGCATTTACCTACCTATATCCAAATATGCTTCATTCATTGTTAATCCATATGTAGCATTAAGAGCCATTGGGTTTACTTAACTACAATAAAACAAGTTCAACTTGCATGTTAAATACTTTATATACCCCATGATAACACAAAAAGGGTTTTGATGAGCTGTTTGCGATATTCTTATGTACTCAAATTTGAAAATCAAATGAATCCAGGACTTTGAATGCTTATAGAACTGACACCCAAACCAAGTACATGTAAAAAGAAGGGGATACAGCGAAATAGCATAAAGGACCAGATCAACAAAAACGCTACTCATCTTTGTTTTTGAGTAGAAATCGATCACATAAGTAAAATCCTTTGAATCCCTCGAATTTCAAAATGAAGCTCGCCATTTTGAGAGATGAAATCTCATTCAACATCACTTTCTGGTGCATTTTCCACACCACTATCAGATAAAGTCTGCCCGAAACCCTTGAAAATAGAGTTGCCCCGAGGAAGAAAAACTTGATTTATCCAACATCTCCCAATCTATATCAGCTGGAAGATGAATTTCCAAAGCTGAACCTTCCTCAGCTTCACTTAAAACTCATTTTCGCCACTCTTAATTTCTCCAGAACAGAAACCCTCAAATCAAACTAAGCAGCTCAAAAATTCTAATCCAATCCCCCTAACTATCTTCAGCATCAATTATCAAAAAAGCCTAAAATGCAGGTGTATATATATAATTTTCCAACACAAATAAAAAAAGGGAAGCTCTAAAAAAATAAACTAAACCAATATTTATTTTTTTAGCAAAAATGAAAGATGATAAAGAAATTTTGAAGCTTGGGGGCAACAACACCTTGAATTATCTACCAGACCCAGTCAGCAACTCAAACAGTCCGCAACAACTCTTCCAGGAAGTAGTTTGCACTGGATGCAGAGTAGGAGCTACAACTGGCTGCAAAAGTTTCAGAAAGAAAAGAAAAGGTTAAGATAAATTAGTAAATGCATTATGCTTTCTCAATTTTGATGTAACTGTATGACTAAGTAAACTAAGCAAGTAAAAGAAGAATGAGGTCAGATACCTTAGGTACTTCAGAATCTTTCTCGTGTTCTGCTCCATTATTATCATTAACTCTAGGTACACTGTATGACAAAGTTAATTTGTCATCAGTCTCCTGTATTGTGCACTCGTTTGCATCTGAAGTTTCAGCAGCATTTTCAGCTGATTGAACAACTACTTCCACCGCATTCATGTCAGATGCTGCATCCATACCAGCAACAGAAAAGACAACACTCTCTTCGGCAGCCTTCAAATTTTCCCCATTTTCCTTCAATTCAGATTCAGAGACGTGAGAAGCCTCTGAAATATCAAGTGAAGCACTCGTATTTACTTCCACTTCCTCAGTCAACAATGAAACTTTCTCCAAACCAACAACAGGGCAAGTTTGCCCAACTGAATCACTAGCCTGTTCCTCCAAAGCAACATGAATAGCTTGAGCCAGCCTCTCAGACACCACTGCCTTAGCTAAATCAACTGAAGCATCAAATACGGTAGCTTTATTCTCGTCAAAACCATGTGATTCATCATCCGAACTGCTGCTGCTGCTGCTGCTACTACTAGAGCTCCCTGATACACCTCCATCATAAGATTTCTCCGGGAGCTCATCATACTCAACCACATCGGCTTTCTTTCGGGATTCGCCTTCGTTCTTCAATTCCTTTTCAACCTGAACAACACTCCCTTCTTCTGCCACCATATTTTGCCCTTTGACACCTTCATTTTTCACTCCTTCAATGAAGACAAAATTTGAAGAGTCCTCTCTCTTCTCCACCTCTTCCTCCTCCTCCTCCTCCGTGAAATGTTGCTGCTGGCTATGGTGATCCTGAGACGCAGGGGAGCTGAGCTCTCCACCGTCCGTCTCTTTATCATCTTGGTGCTTCAAATCATCATCTCCTACCATAGTTTGATTTGTACAGAAAAGTTTGATGCAAAATCAAGAGGCGAAACACAAACAAATAATCATCCAGAAAGCAATCTCATCCAAAAAAATAAATTAAAAAAATTCAATAACCATTGAGAAATAACTGAACACTCTAAATCTCTATACAGATTATAAGTGCCCTTCTACAACAAACACTGACAAAACTCTAACTTCACGTCAAATCTTCAAAACCATTTTCAATTACAATATAAAGACGCTTTAAAATAAAGATCTATACTAATCTAAGAGAGTAGGCCAAAGATATAGATGGAAATAGTACTAATCAAGTAAAGCAACCAGAATTGGGGGTACCCACATTTCAAAATTAAGAAAACAACTGTAAAGTTCAACCAGATAAGAGAATTATTGAGAAGCACATGGTTCTAAAGCGATTAAAGTAAACTCATAAGGTTCTTTTCCATCTCGAATACTTATATATATATTCCGAAAGGTGGGGTATAGAGACATACCATGAGAATGAACAGTAGAAACAGGTTGATTGGAGTTGGAAGATGATTCTTTTTCCTTCTTTTTCTTGGCAGCTTTTCGCTTCTTAGCACCTGATGGCATGATTCTTGGTTCAATCAGCAAATGGGTTAATGGATCGTAGGTTGTCTGTTGAAATTCTTGATTCTGTCTTGAACGTTCACTCTCCTGGGGTCTTCTTAGATTTGCAAAGGAATCCCCGTGTCCGTTGTGTGTAGCGCAATTGTTTTTCCAATCTTGCCTTCAAACCCTTGGATTGATTCTTGCCGCATCAACTTCTTATGGCACTGCTTTTTTTTTTTTTTTGGTAAACCACATTACCCTTAATTTAAGATAATATTTTTCTATTCTTGTTTTTATTTAATAGTTGTCTTGGTTGACTAATTTAAATGAAAAATGATATCTAATATTATTGATATTATTAACACCAGTTTAAATAGCACGATGTGATTAATTCAATGAAAAATATAACTTTTATTTAATATCACGTAAGTGTTACATAAATTGATGTTAAAACATAAATGATGATAGATTGTATTACTCAATATGAATATTATCCAAATGAAATAAGGAGTAAAATCATTCTTGCGACGAGAGTGGAGGAAGTTACGCTCCCTGTTTAATAACTATTATTTGGAAACTCTTTTTTTTTTTAATATGCTCATTTTCAAATAAATACTTACGTAATAAAATATTTTGTACGTGAATTCAATTTTTATTTTATTTTTTAATAATATATTTTTCTAAAAATCATTATTGAAAGCGTTGTTTTTTTCAAATATTGGTCATCAAATGGGGGCTACATCTGATCACGATGAGACCGTTGTGAGAATTCGTTAACAACTTTGACATAAACATTAATGATTGAGATAAAATTTGACAAAAATCAATGTTTATTAATTTTCTAATAACTTTTTTTTTGTACGAAAATAAAAACTAATAAAATCACGAGTGTCGGGATGTCAAGAAAGTGAAGTGTTATTGGCTAGAGTCGTTTGAAGGTCAAGATTGAAATTCAGAAAACGAGTGGCTTCTGTTGTGCCAACTCATGATTTTGTCATTTTGTTTAAACCGGGCTTTCTTTCTGGATCTATGAATGAATGATGGGCTTTTATATTAGGTATCCACGCATCCACGCGTCGTGGCCGCTGAGGACTTGAAGTCGGCCGAGTAAATGTAGGTGGGTGAACAAAATTCCACACTAGAACTCGGTTTTGTCAAAATAATTAAAGGGTAAAGATATGGGAAGAATTCACAAATCAAGTATTAACTTTGATAATTATAAAAATTAAGTGTCAAGTTTTTAATTTACAAAAATCAGGTATTTATT
>CAIGRN010113729.1:0-10837 GCA_903798345.1 Fraxinus anomala | reverse complement strand
ACTAGCTAAAATGTGCCAAGCATGAATAATTGACTCTTCATTTAAGCTCCTAAAATATTTACAACCTAATATAAAAGAAAATTATTAATTCATTACTTATATTTAGTTAAGAATATATTTTTGACGAAAAATTCAATACAATTAATACAAAATGTTCATATAGAGAATCCAAAATATACAAAGAAAATAGAGGATAAGTGAGTTCATTTGAATTAGCTTACGACTATATTTCATGTTTACGAATGAATTTTTTAAAAATTTGCATATATTTACTTTCAACATTAACCAACAACGTGCAACACATGTTAACCATACCAGTTTTGAGGAAATTGTCAAACTTTGATATTTATAAAATATAATTTTGAAGTACTACAGTTGCGATTTTTCTCATAAATTATTTGACCCTTTATCATTGATCTTTTTGGACAGTATTCGTGTTTGTACTACTAGAATAATAAAAAATTAAGGCATTTGTATGAACCCATTCCTTCACAACTCCTCAGTTACATTTGCCGATTTGCGTACTCATGTCCCGACTTCTACACATACAAAGCCGAGAATTTCAAATTTAAAATAAATTAGATGCATATTCAATGTTGGGTGACGATGAAAATTAAAGAATTTTCTGTTAATTTTCCTGAATTATATTTCCTTTTTCTTTTCCTTGATTTTTTGATCTAATTTTTGTTGTTTTAGCCCTATTTGTCTACCATTAATCTAAAAATCTGTTTGCTACAGTAAGATTCTCTACCACATATTTACCCAATAAAATATTCTATAAACAATCCAATGAAGTTACTTTAAATTTCAATTGCACATTCTCCAAAAAATAATATTCAAAACTCTATTCTTCTCCCAATAATGATAGACAAACAAGCTCTTAAGTAGCCGTGGACATTGGGTGGGTCAATTCGAATATTTCAATACCTGAAACTATCCTTATATTTCGAGTATTTTATAAATAGAATCATTCGATTCTTTGTAATTACTGGAACCAAACCTAAATCCGAACCGTTGATTTTGGTTCGGGTTCGATTCTATCCATAGTAATAATAATAATAATAATAATAATAATAATAATAATAATTTTTATATACAATATTTTGATACGTATACTCAAAACGCTACAACTTGACAATATTTGTGCAATGAGAAAATTCAGCTAAAAATCTTTAAGAAATCTAGATATATGACTAAAGATAGTGAAAACTAAATACCAAGAAAAGAGGAAAAAAATTAAAACATCTAGAAGTAAATTACAGTTTGAGGATAACTTATTTTTTCTTAATAAATCTTATTTGATCTATAAAGGCATGTTAGAGCCTATAATTTTATTATGGACAGTGCTTAAATTCTTCTGCTCTTAAAATGATTTGACATAAAAAAATGCTAATTATATATATAACTATGTGTATCAAAACATCGTGACATAAAAAATGCTAATTATATATAACTATGTGTATCAAAACATCGTAGTACATATATTGAACACATTCTATTTGAATAAAAATGAAAAGTTATATTATAAAAGATAATCACTGGAAATAATCAGAAATGTACATTACAGTGTAAGTTATGAATATATCAAGATCAATTGTTACGCATTCTAAAACTTAAGTTTGTAAATAATGCAAGAGAATAAAAAAGTTCGAATTGCAAATGATGAACGCTTTGGTTCATCAACTTACATCACAACTCTAACTTTTGATTTATAGAAATCCAAATTAGAAAAATTAACATGTACTAACATTTAAAATACAATAATCTAATATGAGACAAGAGGCAAAACAATAGGAGCTAGCATGATTTAGCCATTGTTTGATGGCCATTATTTGTACTATTTTTTTACATATTCATTTCTAATCACACATTCATGCAATAAAATATTCTGCAGGTAAATTCAAAATTTTTTCGTACTTTTTAACATACATTTTCTTAAAAATTACTATTCAAAATATTATTTTTCCTAAATAATGGTCATCAAACATGAGCTTATTAGGATTAAAATCTAGAGTTTTATACAAATTACAATACAAATTGAAATTTTAGACTTTGTATTCTTTTTACCCACCCAATAAATTGTAAATAAACAAAAAATTATAAAGATCTCAATTTCATTTGATTACCCATGGTTATGGTTCAAGAACCAAAATCGACCCGGACCAATCAGTTCTCGATTTTTGGTTCTGATTTCTACTTTTTTTTTTGGAATTGAACTAGAACCTATAGTTCCGATTCGGTTCGGGTTAGAATGCCCAAGCCTAAATTTAAGAAAGATCGATAAATTGCCCTTCTAAAATTCGTTCAAGTGCACTTTACATATTCGTTTGACATGACTTTTGAAACTCAAAAGTTGCTTTAGTATCCGTTTAACTAATTTTATGAAAATAGTTTCAGCAGTTATAAGCTTTTAAAAGAAGTTGGTCCAATGTGATTTCTTCTAAAATTACTTTCGAAATAAAAATATCTTTTAAAAATTAGTTTTTAGATAAAAATTAAAGTAACTTCCTTCGAAAGCTCTTCTACAGGAAGTACAAGCAAAAATCATGTCAAACTACTCTTAATAACGATTTTTTTTAAAGTTAAAGTTCAATTTCTACATATTTTAGTAAAATTTGTAATGAATCTGCCAAAAATATAAGATTTTGAATGAAAGAACATATTTTTTGGAAAATAAGAAATTGGACCTCTCTGTAATTTAATATCACGTGTGATGACATGTAAACTTGTATTAAATACCATTGATATCAAATAATATAACTTATAATAAGAATGTGCTGACGTGGTGGTGGGTGGGGTGGAGTAATTCAAGAGTTTTCATTTTATTTTTTATTAATATGTTTTTAATTGTTTTTTGATTGGAAAAAAGCATAAGACTTTCCTACTCTTCTAAAATATGAACTATTGTGTTTTAAACAAAAATACTAAAGGGCTTTTGACGGTTACTATCCAACTGTACTTCTTGAAAAGTTGTAGGACCACATTGTACGTTTTAAAAACTTGGGATCCTGCTCCTTCAAAATTAATAATAGAGAAAAGGGCAAAAAGAATAGGAAAAATGCGGTGAGCGTGGATCGAACACGCGACCTTCAGATCTTCAGTCTGACGCTCTCCCAACTGAGCTATCCCCGCTTGATGATTAACTTTCTTTTAGTAATATATACTTCTATATACATATAGATATATATATGTGTGTGTATATATATATATATACACATATATTTATTTATTTATTTATACCTTATCTCTCAGTTTCGTACATCACACTTGTCTTTCTTTGCTTTATCGAACAAGAAATTCCAATTTCAATCAATCTTCTACATTCTTCTACGACTCTCTCTCTTGCGGATTGCAAATTTAGATCGGGGAATTATGGGAGGGGCCAAGACTCAGCCATTTAAAGAACAATTCTCTTTCGGTTTCTACAATTTCTTTCCTTTTTTTATTTTAGTTTTTTTTGTTCTGTTAATCAAAATTGCAGAAAAAATAATAATTATTTTATAATGCAGAGGAAAGACTCGAAGAATCAAAGGAAATCATTGCCAAATATCCTGATCGTGTACCCGTAAGTTTCTTTCATATTGTTATTAGTTCTAGGGTCTGATTTATATGGAATGATTGTTCTTGGAGATGAACAAACTGAATTTTGTAAGAAATAGTCTCCAATTTTTTGTGAACTTCGATTTAATATTTTGAATTCCTGTTCCTAACTATTTATGGAATGTTGAAATTGCTTATTTTCTTTAATTACTCGAATCACTCTTTGGAGGAAAAGGAAAAGTAATAGAGTAAATGGAAGATGATGCCAAGAGGACCAACCGACGTTTCTCAAAATTTGGGAACATTGAAATTCTTTTGTTTTATATTGAGATTGAAGTGCACAATTTTTTATTTTTTTATTTTTTTTCCACCTGGATCCCAAATTTTTCATCTTGAGCTCGAAACTGTGTAAAGAAAACTTAGAGCCTGTTTGAGCCCATCGTTTGCCCAAATGCATTTTGAATAGTATTTTGATGTAGAATGCGGGATTCAAAAACAAGGAAAAGTTTCGGGTTTGCGTGTAATATTAATTATATTATTTTATTGAAGAATGTACGGTTGAAAATAAAAGAGAGAAAAATGTATTTTGAAAATATTGAGGACCAAAAAAGTGCTAATAGTCTCTTTTATCAAGGACATAGTAGCTAATGATCATCCATATTTTGTGTATGTTTCAAATGCTCAGGTTATAATGTTTTAAACAATGTGGAAGTTAGTGTTGACTTCAAAAAATTAGTCAACAGAATTTCGACCGCCTCTTCTTCACTTAGACGTCACTTGCACATTAGAACACCGTTAGGAGGCAAAGGTCGAGAAAAAGGTCCGGAGACTATTTGTTCTTCGAACGGTCGGACGAGAAAAGAATGAGTGCAAGAGACGGGAGAAGGTGTTTGGTTAGGGTTAGGGTTAGGGTTAGGATTACTTACCTTGATTGAGAAATATATCACACATATATAGAAAAATGAAATGGGCCAAGTTGGTGAAATGGGCCCAAATCAAATCCAGCCCAAGATGTAATTGTTTAATTAAATAGACCCAATGGTCGATGCGTTCGCATATATGGGATGCCCTTCGTCTGAGCATGCCACGTAATTTATAGATGTAATAGTTAGTAATTAGGATTGCTCTTTGTACATTTGATAGATGCTTAACAGCTATCGAAAAATGGAGTAAAATACATTGGATTGGACAAATTCTTTAAATACCATCTATGATAACCTTGTGATATTACTCCAAGAATTGTGCAACCATTACCATTGTTGAGTTTATTGCAGGTGGTGGTTGAGAGGTACTCAAAAACTGACCTTCCTGAGATGGAGAAGAAAAAGTAAGTAATTGCATTCCTAGTGTTTCAATTGTTTTTGTCTCCATAATCGCGCCCTGTTAATGTTAGTTATGCAAGACATGCGGATCTTTGTGTTCTCACGAAAAACCAAATTACTGGATAAGAACGAAAGAAATGCTAGTTCCACAGCGACAACTTACTTAAAGGTGTTCTGTAGTTGAATAGAATCATATTGCTGCAGCATCCTTGGTATTTTTCTACTGAGTATGTTGGATTAAAGTCGGAGCAGTCACTAATACAAAGGTTTCCAGTACTCGTGATGTTGGATTAAATCCTGCTGATTTATGAAACTGCTTTCTAACTGTCTACATGAGTTCTTTGTTTAAATTCAAGAGCATTGATTTGATCCAATGTTAGTTTCAAGCCAGTAAGGTGTCCTATGGCATTAGGTATATATTCCCTTACTTATTGTATAATTTTTGTGTGAATTCCTCAATTTTTTTAATTGTGTTAAATTGGTAGGCTCTTCTACAGAACTCTGTCTATGTGCAAGGAGTCTATCTTTGTTTGACTCTTTTTATCACACCATCTCCTTTTAAAAAATCCCGTCACATACCAAATGGATTTTTATTCCTTGGGATAACTTTTGATGAAGGATCCAACAAGAACGATTATAAGAAAAGGGGAAAGGGAATAGAGGAAGAGAAAGGATGGGGGAAAGAGAAGAGAAGAAGAGGGAGATAATAGAGAGAAATTGGGGAAGAAATATAACAATTTTTATATATTCAAAGTTATCTCCAATTACATTGCATAGACCCTTTATATAGGGTTTGAACTAATTCTAATTGAAGTAAGAAAATACGCTAAATAAATCACTAATTATGTTTCCTAAAATAAACTTTAGAATTGGAAACTAAATAAACTAAAATCCATCCTAATTCTCCATCAACTTTACAGATTTTGATTTCAATATTCTATGGTTTTATTCCTTGATATCACTACAGATTTTGATTCCGATATTCTACTAAATTACCCCTTTAGTTTAAATTTGAAGAATAGGGCAGTAAGTTAGCGATTAAGATCAAACTCATCCATAAATTGAGATATGGTGCTCAACATCTTATAATGTTGTTAGCATTTTCTTTGGCAACAGGTATCTAGTACCCCGAGACATGTCTGTTGGGCAATACATTTACATCCTGAGTGGCAGGCTTCATCTGGCTCCTGGGAAAGCTCTATTTGTATTTGTGAATAACACCTTACCTCAAACATGTAAAATATCAAACATATTTCTTAAAGTAGATTACTTTTATCAGAGGTCTTCTACTAACACAATCCTGTTTTCTGCAGCAAGTTTGATGGAGACTGTGTACGATTCATCCAAGGACGAAGATGGGTTCCTTTACATGTGTTACAGCAGTGAGAAAACTTTTGGTTGTGCTCAATAGACCTATATGAAGAAGGAATTCTGTTATCAATATATGGTTTGTCTGACATTGGGGCTCACAAAATTATGTGTCGTGTGTGTAGTAAATGTCTATACAGTCAGTCTCTATAAATCATTTGTGTGTTACATTTATGTTTGAATATCGCGGAAACTTAATGACCTTTAATTATGTAGCCATCTCTGTTTGATATTTGACCACTAAGTATGTGTGTGTTTCTGTGTATGGCGATGAGTCTGTCTCCTGATTATACATAATAGTAGGGATAACTGACGGTGATTAGTCTTGCTAGTCGTACATGAAAAACGAGTTGTTTTTTTGCCCATTTTAAGCCTTTATAAATAATCTGTGTTGGTTTGATTGTATGAAATAACAGAGCAAGTCATATGCAGTTCAATCTTGGTTGAATATTTTAAACATGAGTTTCGACTGGGTTCTCTCTGGTGTAAAATGAGGAAAGAGAGAGATTAAATGCACAACAATTATGAAGTAGTTCTAGAACAATACTTGAATTCATCCATGAAAACAAAAAGCCGATCAATGGTGTACATTAGCATGAAATTTGCATTAGAAATTTCTAATCTTTGAAAAATGTGCAGTGAAGTTTTAGACCTTTAAATTTGTAGCGCAAATGTGTGGCCAGAAGAATTTTAACGAAAAAAATTGTCAATTGATTAAAAGTCAAACAAATGACTCAATTTGATCAATTTAGCGTAGGGTAAAGTGATCTTTTAGCATTAAATTAATTAAAATATAAGTAAAATGCGAAATAAGAAAATAAAAAACAATCTTCTTCCCCATTGCACCCCACTTCATCCACCCAACGCCAAGCCACCACATCCTCCCCCAACAGTTAATTTTCCCCCAACTAGTGCCATCGACGCAAGCGAACCTATCCACCACCGTGTCCCCTTGGTTGCCGACGAATTGAAGAGGGGAGAAATACCTATGGATCTATGCAAGACCTGGGCCTGTTAGGAAGAGGACTTATTTTGATATCATTTTAGAAGAATCTTTAAGAGATTGAAGATGTTAGAGTGAACTTATATTTTAGTGGAAATTACACAAAATCCTACTTTTCAAAACTCAAATTCTTAAATCAAATATGAGGTTTATTTTTTCAAAAATCATATATATATATAATTTTCAAACAAAACCTAATTAATTTTTGGCCCAAATCGTCTCTCCTCCTTTTTCCTCAGCCACTACCTCCGCCGCTAAATCATCTGTCGGACTGTTGCGAAGACGTCGCCACCACCACCGCGCTCAAGACGCCACTACCGAGCGGCGACTATTTGAACGTCACGGAGTGAAGCGACGTCGCTCTCTTCTCCTCCTCTCCTCGGCCATTGCCGTCGCCGCTAAATCATCAGCCCCTGCCGCCTAACAGGCGTAGACGCCACCACCACCGCGCTCAAGACACCACCACCACCGCGCTCAAGACGCCACTACTGAGAGAGGTGGCGATTTGAACGTCGCGGAGTTGTTCACCCTTCCGTTGCTACAGTTCGGGAGTGTAGATCCATTATTCTTCCCCCTTTTTTTTAAAAAAAAATTTTGAGTGGTGTGGTGATGACGGTTTGGTGGTGGAGGTGTGCGGTGCGACGGTGGGTGCGGCGGTGATGTGCTCTATGGTATTGTAGGTGCGATGGTTGACTGAATCGTGTGGTGTTGTTTGCGTTGGAGGTGGTCGTGTGTGGTGCTATGGCGGTGGTGGTGGAGGTTCAGTGATTTTTTTTATGGTGATGCTGTGTGCGGTGTCGTGGCGGTGGAAGTGTAAGGTGCAATGGTAGGAACGGAGATCTCAATGGTGCTGGGTGGAGGTGGATATGGAGGTATGAGGTGTCGTGGCGATGGTGGTGGAGATGTACGGTGCAGTGGTGGGAATTGAGATCTCTGATGGTGTCGCGGTGGAGGTGGCGGTGTGCGATGTAGTGGTGGTTGTTGTGTGCCGTGGCTGTGGCGGTAGGGGTGGTCGTGGGTGGGATGAGATGGGATGGGTTGAGTGTCCGTGACCAATTATTTGGTTGATTGTGACCAATAATTGGTTAATTTTTTATAAATAAATAATATGTGACCTAAAAATTGTGATTGTGACTCACAATTTATTAAGTTGTAATCGAGTTGTGACCAATAAAAGTTTTGATTTTTTCAATGTGTGACCTATAAAAAATTTTAATTCGTGGTCGAGAAAAAACCTATGACTATAAAATTCTTGATTTGTGACCAAAAAATAAGTTATGACCAATAATTTGATAAGTTGTGATCGAGAATTTGTAATGAATAAATGAGTTGTGATCAATAAAATTTTTGATTCGTAATCGATGAATAATACGTGACCTAAAAAATTTTGATTCGTGATCGAGAAATGATTTATGATCGAGAAAAAAATTGCAACCAATAATTTGATAAGTTCTAACCGAAATTTAATTTTTAACTAATTAATTAATTGTGACCAAATTGCATATAATTGTGACCTTAACAGTGTCGGAATCGGAGCAGTCGCCAGAATAAAGTGGCGGCGGAACAGTCACCTGAGTAGTCGTCGGAATTAAACGGTGGCCGGAATGGTAGCCGGAATAGTCCCCGGAGCGGTAAGGGTGGTGGAAGTGTGGTGGGTTAATTATATCATGTTACAATTGAATATTTAATAAATTGATTTAATAATTTATTATTTTATATATATGTATGTATATGTNATTTGAGAAATGAATTTTTCCCTATATTTTATTATGGGAAAGTACGGCCCAAAACACAGAGAATTGATTAATACCATAATTACTAATTTATTCATTGACATCCGAATTAACCGTAATTTCTATGTGAAAACTATTGAAAAAAAAATCATTTACAGCCTCAACCAAGCCCTAACTCAAAATATTTTCCAATCCACTCATTTCTGAAAAAAGTGTTTTGTTCATCATCGCTAATAAATACTTCGTGATCCGCGCTACTCCTCATTTATCAGTGCCAACACCATTACAGATCTCAGATGCATGGGTGAAGAAAGAGATTGCAGTAAACTAAACCGACCGCAATGAAGAGGAAGAGTAATTCGGTTGAAGGATCTTCAATGAAGAGAAAATTTTCTTCATAGGCTTACAAACATGAGGCTATGCTCTATTTCCTTGTAAATCTGTGGATGGCTTTAATTTCAATTTCACTTTTAAATGTTTCACAACTTATTTGTTTTTTTGCTTTGTTACTGTTTTCGCGTGTTATGTAAATAATATTGTTTCTCTTATCCAAATGAAAATGTTCTAGTTGGAATGTTTTAATGAATAGTGGTAAATCTACGGGAACTTAGCTTTTAATTTCTTGTGTTGATATAACTTTCATAGCTATAATTTAGCAGAAAATATATTTGAATAGATGGAAGTCCAAACTCATTTTATGGTGATAAATATAATTGGTGTTAAATATTATTTGTTACTTTTTTTGAATTTTTGTCACTTTTTTGAAATTTTATTAATTTTTTATTTGCTTTCGAATCCAATTCTATATGCTAGTTAATAGAATTGAAACATGAGACAATATGCAGAATAAAATCAACCATCTCGCGGGTCTATTTTTAAATTTTAACGAGACACACAAGTTAATGCTATTTATACGTTAAATATATTTTTTCACTTTTTAAAAAATTTTCACTTTTTTTTTTAATTTTCATTTTGTCACTTTTTTTACTTTTTATCACTTTTTTGAATTTTTGTCACTGGAATTTATAGGATGTCGTGTTCTTAAAATGAAATTATTTTCTATATTTAAGTAAATATAACATATGTACAAAGAGAGAGCATATAGAAGAAAATTAACAATCCTCTAGATCTATTTGATTAATGTTAAATATTTTTGTCACTTTTTTTTTGAATGTTTTGTCATTTTTTTAAAATTTCTTTCACTTGTTTTAAAATTTCTATTACTCTTTTTTATTGTCTATCTTTTTTTATTGTCTGTCACATTTTTTAAGGACAAAAGTAACTTTTTAATAAAAGTGACATAATAACGCTCAACTTTAAAAACTGTAGATTTGTATTTAGTGGGTAGACTATGTTCTTGTTAATACTTAACTTGATCATTTTTTCAACTGGGTGGAGTGTGTGTCAATTTTTAATAAAAAAGTGGCATTGTTACTTTTCTTATCACTTTTTTGAGTGTTCGTCGTTTTTTAAAATTTTTGTCACTTTTTTATGTGTTTGTCACTTTTTTTGAATTTCTATAATTTGTTTTTAGTATTTGTTACTTTTTTTTTAATTCTTTGTTACTTCTTTTGAATTTTTATCACTTTTTTGAGTGACAAATATCAATTTTTAATAAAAGTGACATTGTAAAATTAACATACTTAATTATAAAAAGTGACATTGTATTAAAAAGTGACACTTAACTTTACAAAGTATTTTTTACTTCTAAAATATTTTTTATATGATTTTTCAAAAGATATTTAATTTTAGAGGTATTTTTGTAAGTTGCCTCTTTATTATCTCTAAATTGGCTTATTACAAATGACAAGTGAGCAAATTTATTATAGTACTCAATGGACTCTTCTACATACCACTCAAATATCAAAATC
>CAIGRN010113728.1:0-10981 GCA_903798345.1 Fraxinus anomala | reverse complement strand
TTAACAATATATTCTTCAAAAAATCACTATTTCAAAATATATTTTTCCCCAAAATTTGATTTTAATGGAGTCCATACAAATGCTTTATTGTCGGAGGATTTGGAGCTTGTTTGGGAGAGATTAAAATCGAATTAAAATTGAAAAATTAGTCGTTATTGTTGACTTTTATTAGACGAGTAAGACCCAATAACGATTATATTTTCAATTTTAATTACTACCAAACAAGCTCTTGGTATGATATGAAAAAAGAAATTTTCAATTCTATTTTGTTGTTGTTAAAAATTATACATGAAATAATTAACCCATTGTGTTATTAATAAATTTGAGCTCGAGAAACTGAACTCGAGCCAAAAATGATCTCATCCCTCGAAAATGGCCGAGCTTGCTAGGGCAATGTATTGACTGAAAATTGTTAGAGAGAAAAGATGTTTAGCTTTCTCGTTTTAGCTTTACTAATTAAAAAGAAAAATGAACGCTCAACTTAGAAAATATAAATTGATAAAGCATGACGAGCACACTTGTAGCCATAGTCAACTTATCCACAAATCAAGTACTCGGACGATGTAGTTTTGACACAAGTCTCAAGGTACTCTCAACTAGTGTCCAATTGAATGACTAAAAACTTACAGCTTATCTAAAAGGTGCAATAAACCTCCCTATTAAACTAAGGCAATGTGACAAGTCGACCTATTTCTTAGAAATACATGTTAGCATAAACATTTCAGTAAGCAAGGCTTCTTAATTAAGCCAAATCTTATCAAATGCTCTTAAGAATCTCGATATCAACATATCACATGCATTTATAAATTGATGCTATTTGCTATAAAAATTCCGAAGTAATAAGAACGATGTCCTAGAATATGTACATCGTCTTCCCCAAGAAAGAACAGCAAACCAAGCTAAGAACCCAAAACCCAAAGGGAAAAGCATTACGACATGTTTAGTAAAATACATTGAACGATACTGAACAGTATTAAATAAGAAAAATAACTGACATTTTTCACACGGTCACATTGTGGAGTCTAAGAAAAGCAAACATTTTTCTCCATGTCCCTAACTTCAAATTCATTTCTATTCTTGACCACAATATCATACATGTACATGGACTTAAACTTGCTGAAATCTTTGGGGAGTGAAATCAGGTGAACTGTAGATCTCTTGTGGAATTGCAGAAGTTCAAGATCATCATAATACCTCTCCCACCCTAACAACGATAGTTTCCTTTCGAGAACTGCATACGATGTAATGACTTCATTACTAGAGATATGCACTAGCACTTTTCGATGACCAATGGAGGAGCCTTGACAGTCCCCCTGGTTTTCTACTATTCGAACCACGCCGTTCTTGAATACCCAAACACCAGACATGTTTGAAGTAGATGCTGGTTTGTGAGTTACTGGTATTATTGAAGATATGGAGTGAATGTGTTTATATAGGAAGTGCTGATGTTAGTATGGTCGTAGTATCAAAATTTAGCTTTCATTAAGGTGTGTTTGGGGATATGTATAGTTAATAGGGTCCACCTAGGACAAGTCTAAGGATGCATTCTGGGAAGGGTGTCTTTTGGGGGGAAGGGGGAAGGGGGGTGGGGGGTGGGGTCATTCGACCTCGTTTGGAAGTGTATGTAATTGGATTGAGTAGAATCTAATATCTTTATTTATTATCCTATTCATTTTTATAAACCCATCATGGGAATCTTTGTTTTGAGAGCAAATATTGGGATCTCTTGTTATCAGACTTTTCTAGGACCACGACTTGATATTTGTATAGTGATGTCAATTAAATCGATCTATTAGTGACTTTCTAAAATAGCCCACTTATGGGCCTGAGCTAACCCTAGTTTTGTGAACAGATTTCTTTATGAGCAATCTTTGCCCACAATTTTTACTCGAGATTATCGAGTTGAGATAGGCCTACGAGTTAAATTTACTGTAATGCTACACATGTTTATTACCATGGTGCCAAGTTTGGAGTGGTCCTCTTGGTTGGCCTAATACTAGGCTTTTCTTGCTAGCCCATTTTGTCTTAACCAAATGTGTGATCACTATCTTATAAGGAGTAATTGAATATTCTTAACATACGATCAATATGAGCTCAAGATTTTCTTTGTAACATTGGTCTGCTGATCAAATTGCTCAATGCATGACTAAGCTACTTGGTTTTAAAGATGCGTGAAATGAAAATTCCAATATTCCACAAGTAAAAAGTGCGAGATTCTGGAAGTCATTGTAGTTAGTAAAGTTGTATTGTCTTTTCATCAACTTTGTGAATGGCAATATTCAAAATTGAAGAATTTGGTCAGTTTTTAGGACCTAAAAAAGAATGGGTTTATTGATTTTGACAACCCAAACATGCACTTGAATACACACTTCTTTATGCCTACAAATTTTGACAATAATGTGCAATGTAAGAAGAAATTGCAAAAGCTACTAGATTCCCTTGTGTGTATATATGTGCACACACACACACGTGCAAATGTGGTCTCATCGTGCCTTCTCCCTCGTGAAGGAATGGTCCATTGAGCTGAACTAACCTGACCAAGACCATCAATGCCATTGTCATGACAAGGATTTTTGTCTGAAAACTTTTTGTAGATTTATCCAAACTGACATGGCTTGTAAGAAATAACAAATTGCACCTTATAGATTATTTATTTGACATCTGCATATCCATTCTTCTATCTATTTTGTTATTTTTTAAATTTTTGTACTTGTGATCATTGGTATACGATATATGTTCGTTTGACTATTGAATAAGTCAAGTGCAACGCAAGTGAATTAACGCAAGTGAATTAGGTAAAATGAATAAACGCCAACCTTCAATAAAAAAACAATATATAAATGAGAAATGAAAGAAAAGAAAACAACAACAATAATAATAATAATAATAATAATAAAATAGTATATTATTGTTTTTTTCAACAAAAAAACTACGACTTTCTATGGTCAATCATGTGGAAACTATTCACCAAAAACAAAATACCTTTTTTTAAAGGTTTGAAATTATCCGTAGTTCTATCAATAAGAATATTTGTTAACATATATAAAAATCCCAACGTTAAATATATACTTTTAGACGCTAATATTATCATTGTATTTATAGTTCCTAGATCGTCCTAATTAAATTAATATAATTGTTTTTTCAACAAAAAAAAAACTGCGACTTTCTATGGTCGTATATCATAAATAACCAAGAGTCTCTCTCTCTTTTTTTTTTTTGGTAAGGTTTGGATTATCCCTAGTTCTATCGATAAGAATATTTGTTAACGTATATAAAAGTACCTATGTAAAAAAAATACTTTTGAACGTTAATATCGTCATTGTATTTATAGTTCATAGATCGTCCAATTAATATTATTTAGGGCTAAGAAGGTCATTGTTCCTTGAATCGATTTTGTTGGAAAATTAACCAAATTCAACTGACGGATTAAAGCATTTTAGCAGGTATTCGTGTTTTCTAATGATGTAATATATGTATCATAAATAACTAGTTACCAAGTGATTCATATACTAGCTGAAGACAATGTACATAATGTGAAGAAGAAACTATTTAGTCACCGTTTGATGCCATTGTTTTGAAAAAAATGAAGTTTTGAATAGTAATTTTTGAAGAATGTTGTTAAAAAATAAGAAAAAAAATTGGATTTACGTGCAAAATATTTTAATATATAGATGTGTAGTTAAAAATGATCATGGGAATTAAAGAGTTCTGTTTTAAAAGAAGACAAACATAGGCTTATTAGGGATGGACAAACAAAAGTGGAGTTGGGTGAAAATCATCGATCCAAATCGACCAAGTCCTTTCAAGTTGGATTTTAAGCCCCCGTTTGATTCCATTTAATTTATTTTATTTTATTTCTCATATACATTTTCAACCACGTATTTGCAATATAAAATATTTCACGCGTAAATCTAAAAAAAAAAAAATCAACTTTTTAATCATACATCCTCCAAAAATACTATTCAAAACATATTGTTTTTTAAATAAAGGCTACCAAACAAGAGCTAAATGTAAAATATCCTTGAAAGTCTTTTAAAAAATTTTTAAAAAATAACCAAACAGAGGTTTCAGGTTATCGACACCACCGATCGAGTCGGTTCAGATAGACCGATTTACCGTTTGGACAGATAAAATTCCAACTTGACTATTTATGGAGTACTATGTAACAATCTATTAAGTTGTTGTTCTATTGTTTCATATAATTTCTATTTTTCATGTATAATTAAATTATACATTCATATAATTGAATAGAATAAATTATAATGTTCACTAAGCCTATTTATTTAATGAAGTCAACTGTATTGTATTTCCGAAACATATTACTAGATCTTTTACAAACTCTAATAATTCGATTTTTTTCCTGATTTAATGGTTACATGAACATATTGTCTCACAAAATCATTTTCTATTAAAGTTTTTTTTTTTTACTTATTAATAAGTTTTGAACGAGATTGAATTTTTGTTACTTTAGCTCGAAAAATTATAATTTAAGAAATTTAACACACTGAAAATCAAAATACTATTACAAAACCTCGTACAACAAACATATTATTATGAGAATTAAAATTAAAATTTTAGTAGATTTTAATAAAAGATAATGAAATGTATAGTCGGAAAATTGTAAATTTTGTAGAATATGAGATTAAAATTAATTTTTGGCTTTAATTTAAATTACTAACAAAAAAACCCCAAAATTGAAGCATCCAAATTCATCCACATGTATACACACAGTACATATACAAACATATATAATGCATATAACTTTCGACCCTGGAATTGTCAATGTCGGCTCCCGTCTCTCTCTCTTCCTCATCTCTTCTTCAAAGGTACCTTTACTTTTATTTTCATACGAAGAGTCTGTTTTCAAATTCTCATTCTCTATTGGTCTGCTTGTGTGTGCGGATATGTAATATTCAGGGTATCATCACGAAACATGTACTCCATTTCTTGGAGAAAATTCAGCTTATGCTCACACCCTTTTCATTTTTCACCAATTTTCCGCAAACCTAGAAGATATTTTATTGAAAAGTTGCCGACTTTCACTTATCGTGTATATATGTTTTGTACTTGGGTACGTGGGTAGTTTTCTTTTCTGGCTTTTGGGGTCTCAATTGGGGCAGAAATGGGATTTTTAAAATTGAAAAGTTGATTTTGTAAAAGGGATTATTTTGCAGGTTGTTGTAGTATAGTGGAGGAGAGGAATGGAAGAGCCGGGGCAACTTAAACGAGCGTTGATTGATGTCACGGCAGGGGCATTATCTGGTGCAATCTCGAGGACTGTCACATCACCTCTCGACGTAATTAAGATTAGATTTCAGGTGAATTTTTAATTTTTCATGATGTTGTTGCATATATATTATGGTTTTAATTTGTGAGAAAGGATTGTAATTGTATTCCGGTTAAAGGTGTTGAATTTTAGCTAATTGAACACATGCATAACACCCACCGGAATGGTTGATTGTGTTGGTATATTCTCCATTGGTGTTATTATGTAACTTAGTTTACTTTTTTGGGGTTGAAATGATAACAACTCAATTGCATTTGTTTTATCCGTCCAACTAATAATTTCTGGAAAGAAACACACTGTAGCACTGTTCTGATATTATAGTAGTGATGTTCTACACACATGCAGGCATGTATATGCTGTATGTATGGTTGAATCTGGCTTCAGATTCTAATATTTTATATTCTCTTCCTTTTTCTCGATTGAAGATTGGAGCAAAAATCAAGGATAACTTTCATATCAAACTATGAGTTCCAATTTGGAATGTTATTTTGTGTTACATAAGTAATGAAGTGTGTGGATGCAGCATATTTTTCTTGTTAGGAACCATATATTTTTTCATCCGCTCGTGAGTTTAATGGAACAAAGCATGGGACTTTAGAGTAGACAATGATAGTCAAGATGGCTATAAAATGGCGATGATCTCAACATTCGACTTGAAACTCTAGTTTTTTTTACTACTGGAAATAGAGACTACATTTAAATTTTAAACGTCTTACATAATAGACATGGATACTGACACAAACACTTCGAGGACACATCAATTAAAATGATAAGAAAAGTTTCTAACATTTCCTTTCAAGTTGACGTTTTATTTTCACAATACTTACATCTTCAAGAGGAATATCTCCATAATCTTACAAGTTCTTACTCTGTCTAAATAGTTTATATCTTTTTATTAGTCAGTCAGATTCATTTCATTTATGTAGTCATTTTTCTGCTCTGAGTATGTATGTGCTTTTCTGGAAGTGCATGTGGCTGTACATGAAGAGTTGTAAACTTATTTGATAATGTTATCCATTGGCAGGTTCAACTGGAACCTACTACACAGTGGGCTTTGCTTCACAAAGATGCGTATGGTCCATCAAAATATACTGGAATGCTGCAAGCAACCAAGGATATCTTTAGAGAGGAAGGCTTACGGGTATACCTTCAAAAGATGTCAGACGCTTTTATTCAACACCTCTACAGCGACTCTGAATGTTCTTGTTGGATCCTACTCACATCACTTCATGTTTCATAATAGGGGTTTTGGCGGGGTAATGTCCCAGCCTTACTTATGGTTATGCCATATACAGCAATACAATTTACAGTTTTGCACAAGTTGAAGACGATGGCTTCCGGTTCTTCAAAGTCAGGTTTGTTCTAATGTTTCTGTCCTCCTGGAAAATGCTGTTTTGATGTGTTGATAGATATTACACAAGGTGCATGTTCCCCTCCCCGTTTAGTCATTGTATATTTCTGAAATCATATGCCTAGCGTTTGAGGTGTTTCTTGTGATAGGATGATTTGCTAAATGATCATATTGTTTATCTTTTTGGGATATGTTTGATCTTTGTTGTTCAAATCCACATACTTTATAGGCATCATGAATTTTTTTACTAGGTATTTTCCACTGTTGTCATTTATTATTTTTTGGATCTCTATGAGATCTATTCTGACTTTGAAATTGTCTGTTCTGTTAAAGATGGCAGAAATTGAAACTTGGAATGAGACAATAGTTTCAGTTTTGACTGGTTAAAATAAAAATATATTTATAAATTTCAACTCATGCTGTTTGATTTCTGACATGCTTGGCCTGATTTTTTGTTTTTGTTTGCTGCAGGAGATCACATCCATTTAAGTCCATATCTTTCTTATATCAGTGGGGCAGTAGCAGGCTGTGCCGCTACTATTGGATCATATCCATTTGATCTTCTAAGAACCATTTTAGCTTCACAAGGGGAACCAAAGGTATTGAGCCTGCAATTGAATTATCGGTATTTGTTTAGTTAAAATTATTTTCACGAATCTGTGTATGTTGAACTCAAAACTTTAATCTGTTGCACATTTTACACCATGTACAGCTTTCTGCAGGATTGTATATGTATCTATTGAAGCGACTGTTTGTAAAGAATAGATTTGTGGTGGCATTTAATATGTTATCATTATTGCACCACATGCTTCATTTGGCAGTAATCTTCCCTGTAGAATCTATAAACATCGTATAAAACTTACCAAGGGAAGGTGGATGCTATTGTCATTGTTATCCACATTATGCTCAATTGGGCAAGGTTAAAAAATAATTACTGCTGTTACACTATTTGTCAATTGACTCATCATTCACAATTCATAGGCAGGGAAGTTTTATCTGTGTGAGTCAGGCTCTGAAAGTTGCACACACCTATTTCTCACATTTGTCAGATGCATGGTTCAATACAAATGAAATTTTCTGGAAGTAATGTGTTATGCTTATGATCAGGTGTATCCAAGCATGAGATCTGCATTTGTTGATATAATTGAAACCCGAGGCTTTCAAGGGCTGTATGCTGGATTAACACCTACCCTGGTTGAGATAGTTCCTTATGCTGGATTGCAGTTCGGAACCTATGATACATTTAAGCGTTGGGCAATGGTAAACTTTTAATTCTGTCTCTCTCATAGACGTGCAAACAGGCACATCCCAATGGTGATTTATCTTTCTGCATGTCTGTAGATGCAAAGACTTTGACTAAGCATACTTTATCCAGTCTCTTGATATTCTTGTTCTGTTTATAATATCAGGAATTAGAATCCTCTATCCTCGCATTAGAACTAGCACATACGAATTGTTGGGTTTGTTCTGTAGCTGATGGTCCATTATTACCGTTTTATGGATTTCTTTTCTTCTCTTTATAGTTACTTGCCAATGAATTTTCTAAGTTCCAATTTTGAATTTAGGTTTTATAATGTCAAGAAAGATGTGAACCATGTTGCATTGACATTTGTATGTATCTATGGAAGGGTTTTCAATTGGGTTGATAAATGCTGAGTTGCAGTTTCCTTTCTGAGAAATATGTTGTCTTTTAAAGCAGATTGGGAATTGAATAGATGGAAAGATTGAGTTTGTGTTGGAATTTTAAATTTTCCCAAGTAGACACCTGTCTGAAATTGATGGAATGACTATCTTTTAACTTTTCACCTCTTCAAGTTACTTAGCTAATATCAAGATGAGGTTATAGTTAAAAGTTTCCCTTCATGGCGTCATCGTGTTGCCATGATCATTTCTAATGAAGTACATGATATTACTCTTAATTTCCGGACAATTATGCTCTTCTATGTACATAAGGTAGATCATGTTGGCGAGTTGTTAATTTACTAATCATTCTGATCATTTCTAATGAAGTACATGATTTTACTCTTAATTTCCCGACAATTATGCTCTTCTATGTACATAAGGTAGATCATGTTGGCGAGGTGTTAATTTACTAATCATTCGAGCATAAAATGAATGTTCTGGCTAATATTACTTTATTGTCCACTCGTTGCCGTCTGTCACTCTTGTAGGCTTGGAACCGTTATAGATCTTCGGATGGTAGCCGAACTGATTACACCATATCAAGCTTCCAGCTCTTTCTTTGTGGATTAGCTGCCGGAACATGTGCTAAAGCTGTCTGTCATCCGTTAGATGTGGTCAAAAAGAGGTATCAGGTAAAATTTCATTCGTTTTCAACCCAATAAGAGCATTTGGTTTCCAATTTTATGCGTGATAGAGATGTTATAGCTAGATCACCGTGTGTTTTGAGTTGATCTGCAGATTGAAGGTCTACAAAGGGATCCAAGATATGGAGCTCGAGTAGAGCATCACGCGTACAAAAATATGTATGATGCCCTCAGACAAATTTTGCTCACAGAAGGTTGGGCCGGACTCTATAAGGGCATTGTCCCATCAATTGTCAAAGCTGCACCTGCTGGTGCTGTAACATTTGTTGCATATGAGTTCATGTCTGATCGGTTAGAGTCGATTTTAAAATGAATTTCGCCATTTTTTTTTTTTTTTTGGCGCTTTCTTCACCTAGTTTTTTTGGTTTCATATATTCATTTGCCTATCTTAATAGAGTCCCCCGTGTAGAGAAGCGGGGCAAGTGATATTATTTGATTTGAAGGATTATTCACAGGCCATTATTTCATTGTACAAAAGACTCAACTAGCAATGTTTGTCATGGTTGATGGTTGTTTGTTTTACTACTGTCCACGGGAGGCACCGCTACAAATGAAGGATTACTCGTGTTAAGGGGATAAAATTTCACATCGAATATAAAAAAATATAGACTAATTAATAAGGGTTTGTGTTACTCCTCTTAATAATGTTGACTTTTTAAGATAGAACATGATTCTTAATGTGATATTAGAGCTTATTAAATTTTAATGAGTAATTTGATTCGATTAAAACTCAAAAAATAAGCGCACAGGCTTCAAGGTTGGTTTGTTCATAACGAGCTATCAACGGGGTATTTCAAAGGATAAAATTTCACGTTGAATAAAGATAAAAATACAGATCTATTATTATGTGTTTGAACTATTACTCTTAATAATGTTGGTCTTTTAAGATGAAAATTCAAGTCTTTATGCTTTGAACCTCTGCAGCATCATCGTTGCAGCACTCGGCTGTAGCAGTTTAGGGAATATTCATAGGGCCACGGCCATCAGGTCATCAGCCTTCCCCTGATGCAGAAGGACAACCTGGTGTAGCTGCGACACATTTAAGGTTCCAGGAGGAGTAGGTCTTTCCTCGTATGTGCTCGACTCCAATGTTGTAGTCCTTTGTTTTGGCAAAGGTTTATAATACTTCACTACCAAAGATGTCTGTCAAATTATTCTGGTGATCAACAAGTGAATGACTTCACATAGATATGAATTGGTTAAGCACTCAAATTCACCAGTAAGTCACTTCACTTAATTAAAGCACGTTAGAGCGTGTTTGGCTAAGCTTATAAGACCCAAACAAGCTACTCATAAGCTAGCTAAACATGTTGTGTTGACAACAATATATTTGAAAAACAAGGGGTCTTGTGTTAGTTTGTGAAAGTTCAAAATAACAAAAAACTAGAACAATAAAGATCGATTCACTCTCGATGCACAACAATATATTCGAAAAATAAGGGGTCTTGTGTTAGTTTGTGGAAGTTCGAAATAACAAAAAACTAGAACAATAAAAACCGGTGCACTCTCAATGCACCATCTTCATTTGCTGAGCATAAACCTTGCATAAATATGAAAATAATCAATAAATACATTATAAGTTTCACTAAATTCTCTTAATGAGTTTGACAGCTTAAGCCATCAATTCAATTCAATTCATGTAGAAGCTCGAATCAATATTAGAGTTCTCAAACGAGCTACCATATAGCAAAACATGTTAAGGGTAAAATATCACGTGAAAGATTATTATATCACATAGGATAAGCGGGATATGATTAGGAGTAATGAGATTATAATGGATTTTTTTAATATGACATTTGGCGTTTAACACAATATTAGAAAAACGTTCATAGAGGTGGCAAATGAGTTGAGCGACTCGTCGGCTTGTAAAAAATGAGCCACAAGCCGCTCGGACTCGTCAAAAAGACGAGCCCGAGCCGAGCAGGCTGGCTCGCCAGGCTCGGCTCGTTTTTGACGAGCGGCTCGGTCAAATTTATTTATAATTATTATTTTTTTAAGATCTAGGTAAAGTAAAAA